>JANAVB010038417.1:3222530-3327530 GCA_029216955.1 Iris pallida | reverse complement strand
GGATGGGATCCCTGAGTACCACGGACAGGGATACCTTCTGTAATTAACTAAGAGTAATAAACTAGAATAATTCAGTAGACATAAAGAGATTCCTAGCTACAGGCAATCCCGTTATCTGGGCGCATTAAGTGGACTTGTAGCCTACCGACAAGTAGGGCACACTTCCAGCACGCAGTCATGTGGTGCATCCTTCATAAATGGATATTCGATCGGATAACTTGGATGGTCTGCAGGGCTTGTGGCTGTTGAAATAATCTTATTGCATCTTGCTAGTAACTAGGCCTGTGATAACCCTAGCTAGTTAAAGTATCAAGCCGTACTCTTGATTGGCCGTGATTGCTTGGATAAAGATATTCTAGCTTAGTCTTATCCTGATCCTGTGCCAGATCGTGACAAGACATGATTATTGATGCTTGCCTTAACAATAGCGATCGGGGGACCAGTTCTGTTCAGGCGAAGGGTTATAACCCCGGTCCTTGTTTGGTTTAAAGGTTGTAACCTGGCTCCCAGAGCAGTTCTGTGCCTTCCTTTCGGTTATTGCCTTACTTGTACCCCGTGCCATGCTTGTCATGTTCTATCTTACTTCAGCAACATGATTATCTATAATGGCCTTAACAATAAAGATCAGGAGTCCAGTTCTGTTCAGACGAAGGGTTACAACCCCGGTCCTTGTTTGGTTTAAGGGTTGTAACCTGGCTCCCGGAGCAGTTCTGTGTCTTCTCTTCGTTTATTGTCTTATTACCTTATCCATAGTATTTGAGACGGATTTCTATTCAGGTGAAGGATTGCAACCCCGGTCCTTGTTTGGTTTAAGGGTTGTAGTCTGGCTACTTGAATGGTTTTTCTCGTACTCAATTATTGTTGTTATTTCTTATAATTTAACTTTTATGTTCCTTACTATATGCTGGTTTTAGTTTCTAAGTGAAGCCTCCTTTGTGGTACTTGATCTTTCTGGGGTCTGACCCAGCTGGTTTTGTATGGCCAGATATCGGAGCAGCTCCAGAAGATCCACCTAACTTCCAGCCAGATGGTGACCACCAGGCGTAACCCTGGCAACGAGTGGGTTTCTTTTTGTCCTCCCACTTTATTGTAAAATTACTCTTTTGAGGCGTTTAGCCGACGAGCACGTGTTAGCTCGATTGCACTTTTACTTACTGTCTGCCTACGGGCTGTAACATGATTAACAGATCCTAGGGTTGATCATGTATGACTAAACTCTTGCTAGTCCTGACATTTTGTAACGACTAGCTTCATGATCAACTGAATATGTAATGTTTGGGACGCCTTACTATTGTATATTTAACGATCATACATCTTGTGACTTTTACTTACTTACTTGTGATTGAGACACTAGGCTTGTTCATGACCTTAAGAGACTGTTGGCTTGTAGATAAACCCTCGTGTATCTAGACAGTCGTGACCATATAGCGAGATGGATTCCATTTCATATACGTAGCTGGCTATGTCTGCCCCCGCTCTCCAGTATTTTGGTTCTGGGGCGTGACATGGTTTAAGTGGTGGCCCATGCAGGTCTTGTAAATCAAGATATGTGAGGGTTTACCGAATAGATGTCTCAATCAGTATTCGTCCTTGATCTCTGCTGGTATCTTCTGAATCCTTGGATTCTTGTCCTGATCATATGCTTGTATCGTTGATCTGTCCTGGTCCTTCCTTATTGTTCCCTATGTCGTCTTCTTCAGCGGCATTGTTCGTGGTCCTACTGACCAGCAAGACGGAGCACCTCCCGCGGACCAGCAGCAACCTGGAGATCAAGCCCAGCATTCCGGAGTAGCCTCTAGAGTCGTGCCTTCTGGCGGAGAGCCACCAGTCCAGCCAGTTCAACCAGTAGAACATAATGACGGCACTTTGGTAGGACTCGTTAGGACCTTGATAGCTTTCCAAGACCGGCGTGGAGATGCCTTGTAATAGACAGTGACGGATGCTTTGACCCGGGGTGGTCATCAGGGTAACAGCACGGCCAACAGCTTCAAGTGCCTGAACCCTCCATTCTTCGACGGCAGCGAAGATGCGATCGCCGCGGATGCTTGGCTTCAGGATACCGAAGTGATTCTAGAAGCAGCCAGGACTCCAGAAAATGAGAAGGTGGCCGTTGTACGCCTGCAGCTATTAGATCTTGCCCGCAGTTGGTGGGCGGCGCAGGCCGAGGGATTAGTGGCACCCATTGCTTGGGCAGTGTTCAGAGAAAGATTCCAGATGAAGTATTTTGATGCTGTGGCTCGGTATGACTTGCAGACGAGGTTTACCAACCTGAAGCAAGGAGGCAGAACAGTCGATGGTTATGCATCTGAGTTTTCTAGACTCAGTAGGTTTGCCCCCACCTTGGTGGCAACCGAGTTTGATAGGGCCCAGCAGTTCCAGCAGGGGCTGCATTTGGAGATTTTACTAGCAGTTGAGCAGTTCGAGCACCAGACGTTCGATGCAGTATTGAGGGCGGCTAGGAGGCATGAGTACACCTCCCGGCGGATCGTGGATAGGACCGGAGGTAGGAAGCGGTCCCACAGTCAGATGCACCAATCATCAGCACCAGCCCCGGCAGCTAGAGGTTTAACTATTGGAACTCCGAGGCGGGCGGCCTCGATGACGTCGGTTCAGCATTCTACCCCGACGCACCCTCAGCAGCAGAAGCAGTCTTCCGTAGTGGGATGTTCACACTGCGGGAAGCCAGGACATGTGGTGTCAGAGTGTCGCAGAGCACAGGGTTTGTGCTTGGTTTGTGGTGCCCCGGACCACGGGTTGGGAATTGCCCGAACAGGGGGAGTTCATCAGCTTTCTCTAGTCCTTCAGTTAGAGGACCAGCGCCAGTCCAGCAGCAGCAGCAGTTGCAGTACCCGCTCCCGAGGCCATTGCTGATGCAGGCCCAGGCATTCCAGCAGCAGAGACCGCAGCAGTATGCTCTGGCCTAAGTCCTGATCCAAAGCAGGCAGAGGAATTTTTAGCAGAGGGGACCTGCCCCTAGAGGACATGGTCAAGTGCTAGCCTTGACCATGGGAGAAGAAGGAGTAACACCAGGTGAGGTAGTGGCAGGTACTATTCTCGTCAACACCTTTCCAGCTTCAGCTTTATTTGATTCTGGTGTATCGTATTCATTTATGTCTGCACGATTCGCGACACGGGTAGGATTGGAGCCCGAGTCATTATCAGTAAGGCTTAATATACTTACTGGTAACGGACTTGTGGGTGTAGATAGAGTGTTTTCCTCGTGTCGGATCGTAGTTAGCGGTAGAGAGTTTCCCGCTAGATTGATAGAATTCCCGATGGCCGATTATGATGTGGTCTTAAGGATGGATTGGTTGAGGGACCAGTATGCTAGGATAGACTGCCACATTGGCAGGGTTGTTTTTAGCATTCCAGGAGAGCCGGAGTTTTTCTTCTCTCGAGGCGAGGTTGAGTCATCTCCTCCGATATTGCGGATGGCAGTAGCAGCAGTTCAGTTGCCCAGGATAGTGGATGAGTTCCCAGATATTTTTCCAGAAGAACTTCCAGGTATGCCTCCGGAGCGGGAGATCGAGTTCACTATAGACTTGATTCCCAGGACAGCCCCAGTGTCAGAGAGGGTCTACAGGATGGCGCCATCAGAGTTGGAGATATTATACAAGATAATTGAAGAGCTTAGAACCAAGGGATTCATTCGTGCTAGTGGATCGCCTTGGGGAGCCTCGATGCTTCTTGTGAAAAAGAAGGATGGTACGTCCAGATTATGTGTAGATTATCGTACCTTGAACTCAGTGACAATCAAAAACAGATACCCTCTCCCGAGGATAGATGACTTATTTGATCAACTCAAGGGGGCTTCAGTATTCTCGAAGATTGACTTGCGCTCAGGATATCATCAGATCAGAGTCAGAGAGCAGGACATCCCGAAGACAGCTTTCAGATCGAGATACGGGCATTGGGAATTCCTTGTTATGCCTTTTGGAGCAACCAATACGCCGGCAGTATTCATGGACCTCATGAATCGTATCTTCATGCCTTACTTGGATCAGTTTGTGATTGTGTTATTGGATGACATCCTGGTCTACAGCAAGAGTGAGGCGGAGCATGAGCAGCATCTCCGTATAGTTCTTCAGATCCTCAGAGAGCACCAGTTATATGCCAAGTTCAGTAAATACGAGTTCTAGCTCGATCGCATTTCGTACTTGGGTCATATCATCACCAAAGGAGGAGTAGAAGTGGATCCCCAGAAGATCGTGGCCATTGAGTCATGGCCAGTGCCCAGCACAGTTGCAGAGGTTCGTAGTTTTCTTGGATTGGCCGGCTACTACCGCTGGTTTGTTTCGGATTTTACTCGAATTTCAGCGCCATTGACCCAGTTGACTCGCAAAGATGTACAGTTTGCTTGGACAGCAGAGTGCCAGGAATCTTTTGAGAAGTTGAAGCGAGGCTTAATGACGGCTCCTATTCTTACGCTTCCAGATGGGACCGGAGGATTCTCAGTGTATTGTGATGCTTCAGGCAGAGGTTTAGGATGTGTTCTGATGTACCATAGGAAGGTAATAGCTTATGCGTCACGACAACTTCGTGATCATGAGAGGAATTACCCAACCCATGACTTGGAGCTGGCAGCAGTGGTGTTTGCACTTAAGTTGTGGAGGTACTACTTGTATGGAGACAGGGTGGAGATTTTCACCGACCACAAGAGCCTGAAGTATGTTTTCACCCAGAAGGATCTTAACATGCGTCAGAGGAGATGGCTGGAGCTACTTGTGGATTATGATGTCAACCTGCAGTATCATCCTGGAAAGGCCAATGTTGTTGCGGATGCATTAAGCAGGAGAGCGGGAGCTTATTTTCTAACAGCACAACCAGAGCTGTTAGCAGATCTTCAGAAAATGGATATTGGAGTTGTTCTCCCTTCCAGTGTGGCCTTGATGGCCAGTATGCAAGTTCAGTCCACTATAGTCGAGAGGATCCGGATGGCGCAGTCGGCAGATTCCAAGCTTCAGCGACTCAGAACAGAGTGTGAGGCGGGACGAAGACCAGAGTTATGCATTCATGAGGATGGTACACTTCGACATGGTAAGCGTCTTTGTGTACCCAGCGGAGATATCCGGCAGGAGGTCATGGCAGAAGCTCATAGTTTGCAGTATTCCATCCATCCGGGCAGTACGAAGATGTACCGTGATATCCGGCATCATTTCTGGTGGAATGGTATGAAGTGGGAGATAGCTGGGTTTGTCTCTCGGTGTTTGGTTTGCCAACAAGTTAAAGCTGAACATCAGAGACCAGCAGGACTGCTTCAGCCCTTGCCGATTCCAGAGTGGAAGTGGGAGCATGTGACCATGGATTTCGTGACTGGATTACCTAGATCCCCAACTGGTAGAGATGCTATTTGGGTTATAGTTGACCGGCTCACGAAAGTGACTCACTTTCTTCCATTCAGAGTTGGTCAGTCGACGGCTCAGCTAGCGGCGATGTATCTTAGGCAGATTGTCAGATTGCACGGTGTGCCAGTTAGTATCACCTCGGACCGAGATTCCAGATTCACATCGCACTTTTGGCGTAGCTTGCAAGAGAGTTTGGGGACTCATCTCCAGTTCAGTTCAGCATATCACCCACAGACAGATGGTCAGTCGGAGCGCACGATCCAAACTCTTGAAGACATGTTGCGGTCTTGCACATTTGACTTCGGTGGTTCATGGAAAGATCACTTACACCTGGTAGAATTCTTGTACAACAACAGTTTCCAGGCCAGTATCCAGATGGCACCGTTCGAGGCACTATATGGCAGGAAGTGCAGATCTCCGCTAGTCTGGGATGATGTTGGAGAAAGACAGATGCTTGGTCCAGAATTGATTGCTCAGACCATTGAAGTGGTCAGAAGGGTCAGAGATCATCTTCGAGTTGCCTAAGATCGCCAGCGTCATTGGGCCGATTCTCATCGGCGCCCTCTCGAGTTTTCGGTCGGCGATCATGTATTCCTGAGGATTTTGCCTAACCGTGGCGTCATTCATTTCGGCGTACGGGGCAAGCTTAGTCCTAGGTATATAGGACCGTTTGACATTCTGGAGCGAGTAGGAGATGTATCCTATCGTCTCGCTCTTCTATCGTCGCTAAGCGAGGTACATGACGTGTTCCATGTATCCCAATTACGGCAGTATATCCCAGACCCGAGCCATATCCTAGATCATTCGGAATTGGTTGTTGGTACCAACCTTTCGTATGAGGAAAGGCCCGTGTCTATATTGGACCGAAGAGAGAAGACGCTCAAGAACAAGACTATCAAGTTAGTCCGAGTTGCTTGGGGTCACCACTCTTTGTGGGAGTCAACGTGGGAGCGTGAGGAAGATATCCGATCGCGGTATCCCGACTTGTTTGACTCATGAGGTATAATGTCTTCCTTATGCCTCATGTCTTCGATTCCTTGCTTGAATGAGTGATTGCTTGCCTAGTTATAGTTTGCATGTAATTAGTATAGCTTGTTCTAGTCTCTCTAACATCTTAATTAAATTTCGAGGACGGAATTCTTTTAAGGTGGGTAGAGTTGTAATGCCTGTTGTTCGTATTATGTATTTAAGAATACGTGTACGTATTTTATCTCGTATTAGGCCATGGTTCATCTTGGTTTGGGTTGGCTTGGGTTGGTTCGGCTAGGCTTGATTAGCCTTGGTTCATCATGAACCAAGGGTGAACCCCCTACCTACCACAACCAACCCTATTTATTAACCTCTTCCCATTCTTTCTCCTCATTATTTCCTTTTTTCTTCATTACTCTCCACCACCAACCAAGAAAACCCTAGCCTAGGCAAGTGCAATCTTGCTTCATGAAGAAACCCACCATTTTTATTGTTCTAACCTCTTCCTTGCAACTTTCTAATCCACATTAGAACTTGTTATTTTCTATTTTGAAGCTTGGATTTTTATAGATCTAGAATTTAGTCATTTTCGGATTTTTATGGTTTTGATCTATTAAACTTCCTTACTTTCGAGTTTTGATGGTTCCATGTGGTAGAGAATTTCATTATACCCAATTTTGACCTTTGGAAAGTTGGATTTGGATTTGTTTTGACCAAGTTATGGACTTTGGAAGCTTAGGGTTCAACCATGGAGTTCCTGCTGTTTGGAGAAGACAGTGAGCAGTGCGCGAGCTTTTTAGCTTGCGTCACTGAGCTGTGCGCGCACTTTAGCGCAGCACAGTAGACCCCATACGCTGTCTTTTGGAAGCGTATGACTCGCATACGCTCGCTTGCTCGACAAGGAGTCGTATGGAGTCCATACGCTGCCTTTTGGAGCATATGACTTGCATACGCTCACTTGGATAGCCATGAGTCGTATGGAGTCCATACGCTGCCTTTTGGAAGTGTATGACTCGCATACGCTCGCTTGCTTGACAAGGAGTCGTATGGAGTCCATACGCTGCCTTTTTGGAGCGTATATCTTGCATACGCTCGCTTGCTTGACAAGGAGTCGTATGGACCTCATACGCTGCCCCTTGTGAGCATAGGCTTACCTGAGCGTAGGCTTACCTGAGCGTAGGCTTACCTGAGCGTAGGCTTACCTTAGCGTAGCTTGACTTGAGCGTAGCCTGACCTGAGCGTATGACTTTTGCACTGAGCGTATGGCCTTGGCTTACTTGGTCTTATGTCAGCATGTCACCTTGGTTTTATTTTCCTTAAGCTTGGCTCTTCTATAGCCCTGTATATTGATATTTTATTAGATATTTTATGCCCATTTTATATCCTTACGCCTTTTGTCCCGAACTTGATAATCATGAAATTATTTAATAGGTTTGTTAAATATAATTGAACACGGCATGGCAGGACAAGCATACCTGACATAATTATCTCAAATTGCTGTTGCGACGGCTAACGTGACATGACCTGACAAGAATGACTGACCTGGACACCGTGGATGATTGCGTTTGCACAATAAACCAGTATTGTCTTGCATCATGTCTAGGATGGGATCCCTGAGTACCACGGTCAGGGTTACCTACTGTAATTAACTAAGAGTAATAAACTAGAATAATTCAGTAGACATGAAGAGATTCCCAGCTACAGGCAATCCCGTTATCTGGGCGCATTAAGTGGACTTGTAGCCTACAGACGAGTAGGGCACACTTCTAGCACACAGTCATATGGTGCATCCTTCATAAATGGACATTCGACCGGATAACTTGGATGGTCTGCAGGACTTGTGGCTGTTGAAATAATCTCATTGCATCTTGCTAGTAACTAGGCCTGTGATAACCCTAGCTAGTTAAAGTATCAAGTCGTACTCTTGATTGGCCGTGATTGCTTGGATGAAGATATTCTAGCTTAGTCTTATCCTGATCCTGTGCCAGATCGTGACAAGACACGATTATTGATGCTTGCCTTAACAATAGCGATCGGGGGACCAGTTCTGTTCAGGCGAAGGGTTACAACCCCGGTCCTTGTTTGGTTTAAGGGTTGTAACCTGGCTCCCAGAGCAGTTCTGTGCCTTCCCTTCGGTATTGCCTTACTTGTACCCCGTGCCATGTTTGTCATGTTCTATCTTACTTCAGCAACATGATTATCTATAATGGCCTTAATAATAAAGATCAGGAGTCCAGTTCTGTTCAGGCGAAGGGTTACAACCCCGGTCCTTGTTTGGTTTAAGGGTTGTAACCTGGCTCCTGGTGCAGTTCTGTGTCTTCTCTTCGTTTATTGTCTTATTACCTTATCCATAGTATTTGAGACGGATTTCTATTCAGGTGAAGGATTGCAACCCCAGTCCTTGTTTGGTTTAAGGGTTGTAGTCTGGCTACTTGAATGGTTTTTCTCGTACTCAATTATTGTTGTTATTTCTTATAATTTAACTTTTATGTTCCTTACTATATGCTGGTTTTAGTTTCTAAGTGAAGCCTCCTTTGTGGCACTTGCTCTTTCTGGGGTCTGACCCAGCTGATTTTGTATGGCCAGATATCGGAGCAGCTCCAGAAGATCCACCTAACTTCCAGCCAGATGGTGACCACCAGGCGTAACCCTGGCAACGAGTGGATTTCTTTTTGTCCTCCCACTTTATTGTAAAATTACTCTTTTGAGGCGTTTAGCCGACGAGCACATGTTAGCTCGATTGCACTTTTACTTACTGTCTGCCTACGGGCTGTAACATGATTAACAGATCCTAGGGTTGATCATGTAAGACTAAACTCTTGCTAGTCCTGACATTTTGTAACGACTAGCTTCATGATCAACTGAATATGTAATGTTTGGGATGCCTTACTATTGTATATTTAATGATCATACATCTTGTGACTTTTACTTACTTGCTTGTGATTGAGACACTAGGCTTGTTCATGACCTTAAGAGACTGTTGGCTTGTAGATAAACCCTCATGTATCTAGACAGCCGTGACCGTATAGCGAGATGGATTCTATTTCATATACGTAGCTGGCAATGTCTGCCCCCGCTCTCCAGTATTCTGGTTCTGGGGCGTGACACTTGTGCTGTCTTCAGAGATGAACTCCTCATACGCCTGTTGATTGAGACGCACCACGAGTGACTTGTGGGAGGAGCCAAGCTTGATGTCATCAGATTATGACACAACTTTCTCGTAAGAAAAGAAAGAAGTCCCCAGCAGAGTCGCCAGCTTGTTCGCCATCGAAAATACGATAATGTCTTTTTGATTGATAAACCTTGGTATTTTAGTTACAATCAGAACAGTATACAATATAAGACTTAGACGTAGTCCTAGGAGTACACTTTTATTTTTATCTGGGAACTGTATCGATGGAGCGAGTGGTAATGCGTTGACTCCGTTGACAATCTGACGACGATCTTAGATTCTCTGAAGGTCTGGGTTGCTCTGGATGCCGGAGCATTTGGGGGAGAAGTAGACGTTAAGTGTCTCTCTTCTTGTTTCTTTCTGTAGATTATGATGATCTTCGTTTGTATGGGAGAAGGAATGATCCCTCTATTTATAGGCATCAGACTGGTCTGCTCATGTGCGCATATGTAGGATGTGCCTGTACGTGGGAACGCCACATGGCCGATGCTGTAGGGCGCATGGACGATGCGGCCTGAGTCGGAGCTAAATCTGCTGAACTGCTCAGTTGGGCTACGGTGGAGCTGACGCGTGGCAGTCGTAAAGATTCATCTGTTGCTGAGATCTTGGGTGGTTAGCACCCATTCTTGAGCAGAACTGAGTCAAAAGACATGTGGCGCATGTCTGTGGCTCAAAGATCTTAGATTTTTTGGGAGAATGATCTGTCAGGATGCACCTAGGATCTGGCACATGGGGCGACTCAATCTATAACTTTTTAATGGTCACAGACAAGTCTGGGCGCATGGCTTCTGAGGTACATGCAGAGCTTTGGGTGCATGGCTGTGAAAGCGCATGAAGAGACTTGGCTTCTGTCTTTTGGGATCAGAAGTAAGTTGGGGGCACATGGCTTTTGAGGCACATGCAAATTATTGGTCACATGGGTGTGGAGGCGCATGCAAGTGATCGGTCGGCCACGTGGCAAGGATAGCTGTAGCCGATAAAATGTAATGATGAAGATGACGTTGGCGGCTCTTCGTTTTCTGCAAAAAGCTATCAACTGTTCAGTCTTCGGGAAGCGTGTTGCTGACTCTATCGTATAGCATTAAATGCTTGATGGATGACGAGTTGAAGTGGGTGCATCAGTTTGTGTCCCACTAGGCTATGTCCTATTTGGGCGCATCGGTATGGAGCGCATGGCTGACGGCGCATCTGCCGTATAGCACATCCTGATTGGCCCGTCCGTTGAGTTCTTCGAGGTGTTAATGGCTGTTTTGACTTGGTTGAATTTGAAGAGGTGGATTCATCATCATATATGCAAATTCATTGTACAGAATACGAGGAGACGGCCACTTGGCGCATGGGCGAGGGTTGCCCCGGCCTGTAAATTGCTTTGTAAAGAGTTTTATTTCTCATTTCACTTAGCTTTACTCCATAGAGAAGAACTCGTTCGGTCCCCTGTCTCTGCGAGTTAACGATGAACTTCTTTTGAAGACGGAGATGCGCCAAGTTGGTATTTTTACCATCGGCTCTGTGAAAGTGCCAGTTACAACCAAATATCGGGATCGTTGTGTCCCGATACAGACTAAAGGTGCCTGTTGCATCCAAAGATCGGGGCGTCCGTGCCTTAATTTTTGTTATGCTGGAAGAGCCGTAGGTCGGGGCTATCGTGCCCCAACTTTGTTAGGCTAGAAGAGTCACTCCTCCTACTAGAGTACCTGCATGCTGATGAGGAAGTGATTCGCTCTGACTATGCACGGGGATGCACATACGTTGAAAATGCTGGAATGATGCGCCTGGCTGTAGTATGCGCCTGACTGTATGTTGAAGTGATGCGCCTGGCTGTAGCACTGCGCCTGACTATAGCTTTTAGGATTTTCTCTCTTTGGTAAAAGAATTCTCCTTTGTAAAAGACATGTAATAGAATTTCATATGAAATAAAAGCCCCATTTATATGTCTCTACTTCTTTGCTGTTTTCTGCTGTGCCAAGTGTTCTGTTGAGTTTCCTGGCGCATGTTGATTTTGGGGCCGCATGAGAGTTAGGGTGCATAGGAATTCTGGCCTGATATGTGTCTGAAATTCCATGCTTCTACAGGTATATATATAAAAATATATTTTCTCCTATAGAATAAGTGAGTAGTAATAAGTATATGTATTTTATACTGTTTATTATTATTATTAATATTATTATATATCTCAAATAATTATGTGATGAACATTTCTTTAAATAAATAATAACAAAAAGATCTTTAAACCTATTTAATTTTAAAATCCAATTTGGAAAAAATCTAGAATATTATTATAATATTTTCTAATTAAATAGTATTTGCCAAAAGCATGGTTTTAGCCTAATTTTTTTATATTATATATTCAAATATTATTTCTAAAGATTTTACTAACAAATTTAGTTTCTAAAATAGTTCTAATTTTTAATCCTGTATTTTCTTCGAATATCATCTCGATCTATTCGTGTGTTTTCTATTTCGTGAATTTGTTCAATCTTCTAAATCAATCAACGGGATTATGGACTGTTATTGGGTTATTTGGATGACGGATACGATCTTGGACTATTATCGGATGTTATAATTTTAGGCGACTGTGACTTGGGATGATATGATCTTGGGATTATTGCTGGACCTTAGACTGTGATACTTTCCATGTCGATATGTTCATGTCACGTACGTCGACTTCAAACACCCGAGGCAAGTACTTACAGTGAATACTCTCATTTCCAGATAGTTATTATATTTCATGTTTTAGATGTGCATGCCATGATTATTTTCACGATTATCACACGAGATTAGTATCTATGGATTCCATTCATGATTATTGTGTTCTTGTTTATCCTGTTTCCATGATTATGTTATTCATGTTTCCTGCCATGATTTGAATCCATGATTGCTAGTTATACGCGAAGTACCTTAGTATATATGTGATCAAAAGCCAGTATTTCATGTTCCCTGTCGAATAGCTAATCATACACGACACGCATGATTGAGCCATACCAAGTAGATCCCTCATCCCAATCATATATAGAACATGGTACTTCAATCTCACTTAGTGTAGTTATGACTTTTGCATTCATATTGCTTATTTCACTTGCCATATTTCCTCTTGTCTTGTTTACTTGTTTAGCTGTCTATTTTATATGTCTTATCTTGATTACAATTTTATTTCCTCTATCCTATCTTCTATTTCATGTCATATAGTTTCTATCATGTTATGAGTAGTGGTTCATGTATTGTACTTGCTCTAATCCTGACTGGATAACCACATTTTTAGGCAATGACTTAGAGAACTGGTGTCATACTTACTATGGCACACTTGAGGTTGATCATGGTTATCTGAAGATGCAGAGGATGCTGTAGCAGGCTTACCACTGGAGGTTGATTAGTTTTAGATTAGTTTTTACTTTCTACTGATTAGATTCTGTTGCCAGAACAATTTGAGTTGCAATCTATTTATGAGGATTCTTGTATCTGACTTTCTGGTTTTGGATTATGTGGACTTGTGGCATCTGCTTCTACATTAGAAATTTAGGAAATTTTTTATTTTAAATTAGTTACGATTAAATTTTTATGATCGTTAGGGGTCATGCCTAAGCACATAGGGGAGCTATGACCATATTATGGTCATGTGACCTCTAGATAGCTTTTATATAGGTTATTTACCTATTTTAGATTTTTCTATAATTTTTGGATATTTTTAGATATTTATTTTATGAAGGTTTAGTATTTTTAAAGACCTCCAGGATTTAAAATAAGGTCATCCAGGTTATTTTAGGAGCCAATATTTTTATTTAGGCTTTAGAAGGTTAGAAATAATTTTTATACTTTTCCAGGATTTTCTAGAATTTTTAGGAATTTATTTGGAATTAATAGGATTTTTTCTGATTTTTAAATAGTTTCCTATAATTAGAAATACTAATTACACACTCAGCAGTGGACGGGCACACTTGTCAGCCACTTACAATGCTGTGGGCAAGCCCACCTGTCAGCTGACACTACAAAAATCTGTCGAATCAGCGACGCCGGAGAACGTCGCTAAATCGGGCAAATACGTCGCTAAATCGTATTGGCGACGTAATTAGCGACGTTTCGACGTAGTCGCGATTTACCTAGTCGCTAAACACCAAAACGTCGAAATACGTCGCTATTGCGACGACAATTAGCGACGAAGACACGTCGCTGATATAGTGACTACTAGCGACGTACAGCGACTGCCTTTACCGACGTCACCTAGCGACGTTTTTGCGACGCCCATTACAACCATACTGACTTGGCATATCAGGACATTAGCGACGTTCTGCGACGTCGGCACGTCGCTATATTACCGACACATAGCGACGTATTGGCGACGTCTATAGCTAAATAGCGGTTTTACCAGTCAGCACGGGTAGCGACGTTTAGCGATGATCAGCGACGTAATGACACATATTTAGCGACGTTCCTATACTTATTTAGCGACATTTCTTTTCGTCGCTGGACGTCGCTAAACGTCGTTGACCGTCGCAAATTTGGGAAAAATTAAAAAAATACAACATTTGTAACATTTGCAGCAACATTTACTTGCCAATATATGCCCTGGAGCAACCCTCCGTAGAATTCCCAGGGTTTGCCGACCCCTTCGGTGGAACACTCAATACCGACTGATCAGAAGGAGCATCACGAACACAAAGCATCGAAAACCATGTTCGTCCACCCTTGGTCGTAATCAGCATGCTCGTGGACATCTACATAAGGCTACATATAAGGCTCCGGCTCGGATGCTAAAGGCACAAGTTCTCCGTGTACGGTCCACTGATAATAATTTGGCATAAAACCCTCAAATACAAATGATATGTCACATCCACTTCCGAATAATATTTCAAGTTGCGACATCTCACACATGGACACTTAATTTTTGTACGGTCCATGTACTGAGGGAACGCCTTAGAAAACTGCAGGAACTGTTGCACACCCTGTATAAATTCATCCTACACACCGTACATGTCATCAGGATGACGATTGTACATCCACAAACGGTTCCGCAGATAGTAATTCATATCCATTTTAAGATAATTTTGCAAAAATTGACACTCAACGTATAATTCATATATGTTTTGTAATTCCAGAAAAGAAACAAGTGTGAGAACGGATGGCTCAGAACACATTTTTGAAAGTAGGTAAAGTTGTGCTTTGAAAAAAGAACTCTTGTAAACACTTTGTTCACAAAGCAAGCTATAATTAAAGAATACAGAACAAGTATTGAGTTCGTAACTCAATTATAGAGCTTACAAGAGTTATAAACTCAATACTTGTTCTGTATTCATTATATCTTGCTTTGTGAACAAAGAGATTACAAGAGTAGAACACCCAAAACACAACATTGTGAAATATTTTGTTGTAGAATGATGTGTAGTTGGACAACTAGCCCAATATGAGTTGGAGAATTTGTAATGCCCATATCTCATATTACGTATTTGGAATACGTGTACGTATTTTGGGCTCGTATTTTTGGTTTGTTATAATTAGTTAGCCTTGGGTTTTATTTTGCATGTTGCATTAGCATGGTTCATCATGGCATTGCATTAGCTTGGTTTGGTTCGGTTTAGTGGATTTGGCTTGGTTTGGTTTTATGTGGAGAACCACTCCCACCTACCACCACTCCCACCATAAATATCTATCCCACTCTCTTTCTCTTCCATTATTACTCATTACTCATTTCTTCTTCTCCATCTTTACTCTTCACCTACCAGGAGAGAGTGGAGAGCTTAGGCAAGTGCATCTTGCTTCATGGAGGAACCCCATTTTTATTGTTCTATTATCTTTCTCATGTGTTTCTAACCCACTTTAGTACTTGGCATTTTTCATTTCCATGGTTAAATTTTTGTAGATCTAGTTTTGTGGTATTTCCAGTTTCCAGGACTTTTGATCTATCAAACTTGCATATTTTGCTAAGTTGATGATCCCATGTGCAGAGAATATTGTTTGGTCCAAATTTGACCTATGAAATTTTGCTGAGCCACATGGACATTTTTGCACTCAGCCGCATGGCCTATAAATGTAATAGCCAACATTTATTTTTGCATGCATTATTTAATACAATGAGAACAGCCAGCCGCATAGGCGTCATTACTTAATGCATTAAGAATGGAATGCATCAGCACCCATGTGAGCCGCATAAGCATGCAATATTTTGCATGCAATATTCCAACGTGCACCTAATGCATACAATATTTTATTGCCTATTTTAAAATGCATGCATTTAATGCATTATTCCAATGCATTCTTCAAATGCACCAAAGTAGCCGCATAAGCATCAGGACAAGCATGTATATTTAATACATTTTTTCTAATGCACCCATGAGAGCCGCATAGCTTTTAAATGCTTTAGTGCTTTAATATTTATTAATTAAATGTCTTAAGGATTTAATGCTTTAAGCTTTGATTAAAGCATTTTGGAGTAACAGAGCCGCATAAGGCTTGGTTGTTGTCTCATTCTCAATGCCTTAACTTAATATATTGTCATTTCATACTTTAATGCTTTTATTAAAGCATTTGCTTAATTAGCTAATATTATGGGTTTATGGCCTTAGCTTGCTTTTGCCTACTTTTGCATGCAAAAGAGCATGCTGACAGTGTTAGCCGCATGGAACAAAATAAACGAGCCGCATATAATGCAATATTTTATTGCATTTCTCTTAATGCATGCACTTAATGTATTATTCCAAATGGCATTCTTCAAAACACATTCAGCAGGATTCATGTAATGCATATTTAAATGCATTCTCCAACGCATGCATGTAATGCAAGATTTTGATGCATTCTCCAAATGCATGCATTCAATGCATTATTAAATGCATTCTCAAAAGGGAGCAATAGAATATAATTTATGCATTCTCTAATGCATTTCAGTCGCATATGGGAGCAATTGAGAGCCGCATGGCTCACTTGTACTGTGATATTTTTTTTATATATTATCTTGCAGGGAAAGAAAAAGTCAGCCGCATATGCTTGCTATGCAACATATTTTATACGCTTTGTCAGGATGCATACTTTAATATTTTAATGTGCCTTGCCGTGTTACATAGATTATATGCCTTGCATTTGCATGCTTAGCTATCAAGTGGGCCGCATGAGAAGCGTATGGCCGCATGGCCATTCACTTTTAGGCCATGTGGCCTCTGTACTTGAGTGGCCACGTGCCCCTTTCCTTGTTTAAGTGGAAGCTCGCATTTATTGTCTTTCCACTCTCTGTCTTTTCTGACTGCATGAATATTTCTTGTTAGCATTTACTCTTGGCCGCATTGCCCCCTTTCAGCTATTTTTCTGGCCGCATAAGCTTTGGCTGGCCGCATGGGTGGCCTTCCACTCTCTTTGACCGCATGTTTGTTCTCCCACTTTTGGGCCGCATGAGGTCCACTTTGATTGTTTAAATGTTTTATTGCCTGAATTGTGGTCAGAATTTCTTTCCACTCCCAACATGAAAGTTGTAAAGTTTCTCCTTGGCTTCAAGAATATATATATTATATTATATTATTATTTTAATTGTGCAAGTTTCTTCCCTCCTTGATAAACGACCCGACTTGATAGTGACCCGCCGTGGTGCACTCCTGACAAGATAACTTGACCTGACAATTTGACATGATAATTCTTGATAGTGGTCCGCCGTGGCGCACTCTTGACATGATAAACCTGGCATGATACTTCTCGAAATGTTATTGCGACGGCTAACACGACTTGACAATATTGAATAACTTGGACACCGTGGACGATTGTGCTTGTACAAATGAACCCGTCTTGTCTTGCATCATGTCTAGGACGGGGACCCCTGAGTACCACGGTCAGGGATTCCCACTGAAATCGACTAAGGCTAACCACTAGAATAATCCTGTAGTCATGAAGAGATTTCCCCAGCTACAGACAATCCCGTTATCTGGGCGCCCTACTTGGGATCTGTAGCCTACCGTCGAGTAGGGCACATTTCCAGCACACTGTCATGTGTTGCACCCTCTAAGTCACTTAAGGGTACATGCGTTTCCTGGACGATGTATCCACTTGAATTCAATCCCTAATTGCGTCCGGATAGCCTGGATTAGCTGCAGGGCTTGTGGCTGGAGGAACATCTTATTGCATCTTGCTAGTAACTAGGCCTGTGATAACCCTAGTTAGTTAAAGTATCAAGCCGTACTTATTGCTTGGCCGTGAAATGTTGGATGGAGTTTACCAGTCTATTCTTGTCTTGATCCTGTACAAGATTGTTACATGTCCTGATTTCTTATATTATCTTGCCGATAAATGGTGGGAGAAACCAAGTTCTGTTCAGACGAAGGGTTACAACCCCGTTCCTTGTTTAGTTTACGGGTTGTAACCTAGTTATCTGAATAGTCCCATGGTTATCTCATCGTATATCACATGTCATGCCTTTTTTCTTAAATTATTGTCTTTTATTATGCAATTATTCTTGTGCTAATTTGTTGGTTTTAGTTCCTAAGTGAAGCCTCCTTTGTGGCACTTGCTCTTTATGGGGTCTGACCCAGCTGGTTCTGTATGGCCAAATACCGGAGCAGCACCAGAGGATCTACCGACCTTCCAGCCACATGGTGACCACTAGACGGAATCCTGGCAACGAGTGGGTTTATTTTGGCTCTCCCACTCTATTGTAAAATTATTCTTTTGAGACGTTTAGCCGCCGAGCCAGTGTTAGCTCGTGTACATTTTTACTTACTGTCTGCCTACGGACTGTAACGTGATTGGCAACCTAGGGTTGATCATGTATGACTAAAACTCTTGCTAGTCCTCATATTTTGTAACGACTAGCTTCATGATCAGCTGAATATGTAATGTTTGGGACGCCTTACTATTGTATATTTGGTGATCTTACATCTTGTAACATTTACTCACTTGCTTGTGATTGAGACACTAGGCTTGTTATTGACCTTAAGAGACTATTGGCTTGTAGATAAACCCTCATATATCTAGACAGTCGTGACCGTATAGTGGAGTGGATCCCATTTTATTATACGTAGCTGGCTATGTCTACCCCCGCTCTCCAGTATTCTGGTTCTGGGGCATGACATGGTTTAAGTGGTGGCCCATACAGGTCTTGTAAATCAAGATATGTGAGGGTTTACCGAATATATGTCTCAATCAGTACTCGCTCTTGATCTCTGCTCGTATCCTCTTGATTTTCTGAAATTCTTGTCCTGATCACATGCTTGTATCGTTGATCTGTTCTGGTCCTTCCTTATTGTTTCCATGTCGTCTTCTTCAGCGGCATTGAACCTGGACCTACCGATCAGTAAGGCGGATTACCTCCCGTGGACCAGCAGCAACCAGAAGATCAGGTCCAGCACTCAGGAGCAGCCTCCGGAGTCGTACCTACTGGAGGAGAGCCGCCAGTTCAGCCAGTCCAGCCTGCAGAGCCTGATGATGGCACTTTGGTGGGTCTCATCAGATCATTGTTAGCTTCCCAAGATCGTCGAGGAGATGTCTTGCAACAGGTAGTGGCAGATGCTCTGAACAGAGGCGGTCATCCAAGGAACAGTGCAGCGAACAGTTTCAAGCGTCTGAACCCTCTGTTCTTCGATGGCAGTGAAGATGCTATTGCTGCTGATGCATGGCTTCAGGACACTGAGGTCATTCTAGAGGCAGCCAGAACCCCAGAAGACGAAAAGGTGGCCGTGGTGCGCCTGTAGTTGTTAGATCTTGCCCGCAGCTGGTAGGCGGCTCAGGCTGTTGGATTAGCAACACCCATTGCTTGGACGATGTTCAGAGAGAGATTCCAAACCAAGTACTTTGATGCGGTGGCTCGGTACGATCTATAGACCAAGTTCACCAATCTGAAGCAAGGAGGCAGGACGGTCGATGGATATGCGGCCGAGTTCTCCAGGCTTAGTCGGTTTGCTCCTACCTTGGTGGCAACGGAGTTTGACAGAGCCCAGCGGTTCCAGCAAGGGCTCCATCTCGAGATTTTGTTGGCAGTGGAACAGTTTGAGCATTGGACTTTTGATACAGTATTGAGGACAGCTAGGAGGCACGAGTATACCTCCCACAGGATCGTGGACAGGACCGGAGGTCGAAAGCGATCTCACGGCCAGATGACCTAGTCGATAGTACCAGCCCCGGCAGCTAGGGCTTTGACAATTGGAACCCCGAGGCAGGCGGCCTCAGTGACGTCGGTCACGTCCCCTCAGCAACAGAAGCCGAAGCAGTCTTTCGCAATGGTCTGCACTCATTGTGGGAAGCCAGGACACGTTATTTCGGAGTGTGGCAGAGCGCAGGGATTACGTTTGGCTTGTGGGGCACCGGACCACAAGATAGGGTCCTGTCCGAATAGGGCCAGTTCGTCATCGGCCCAGACTAGTCCCTCGGTAAGGGGACCAGTCCCAGTCCAGCAGCAGCAGCAGTATCCATTGCCGAGACCATTGCCGCCTCAGGCCCAAGTGTTTCAGCAACAGTACCAGCCTCTGAGGCTATTGCCACCTCAGGCCCTAGCCTTCCAGCTACAAAGACCCCAGCAGTATGCCCAGGTCCAAGCTCAGATCCAGAACCGGCAGAGAGGTTCCTAGCAGGATGTCTTCCCTCTTTTCGTGCCTTCAATTTCCTTGCTTACATACATGATTGCATGATTGATTGCTTAGTATAGCTTGCCTGAGATTAGTATAGCTTGTCTTTGCCACTCTAGCATCTTGATTAAATTCTGAGGGCGGAATTCTTTTAAGGTGGGTAGAGTTGTAATGCCCATATCTCGTATTACGTATTTGGAATACGTGTACGTATTTCGGGCTCGTATTTTTTGTTTGTCATAATTAGTTAGCCTTGGGTTTTATTTTGCATGTTGCATTAGCATGGTTCATCATGGCATTGCATTAGCTTGGTTTGGTTCGGTTTAGTGGGTTTGGCTTGGTTTGGTTTTATGTGGAGAACCACTCCCACCTACCACCACTCCCACTATAAATATCTATCCCACTCTCTCTCTTCCATTATTACTCATTACTCATTTCTTCTTCTCCATCTTTACTCTTCACCTACCAGGAGAGAGTGGAGAGCTTAGGCAAGTGCATCTTGCTTCATGGAGGAACCCCATTTTTATTGTTCCATTGTCTTTCTCATGTGTTTCTAACCCACTTTAGTACTTGGCATTTTTCATTTCCATGGTTAAATTTTTGTAGATCTAGCTTTGTGGTATTTCCAGTTTCCAGGACTTTTGATCTATCAAACTTGCATATTTTGCAAAGTTGATGATCCCATGTGCAGAGAATATTGTTTGGTCCAAATTTGACCTATGAAATTTTGCTGAGCCGCATGGACATTTTTGCACTCAGCCGCATGGCCTATAAATGCAATAGCCAGCATTTATTTTTGCATGCATTATTTAATGCAATGAGAACAGCCACCCGCATAGGCGTCATTATTTAATGCAGTAAGAATGGAATGCATCAGCACCCATGTGAGCCGCATAAGCATGCAATATTTTGCATGCAATATTCCAACGTGCACCTAATGCATACAATATTTTATTGCCTATTTTAAAATGCATGCATTTAATGCATTATTCCAATGCACCAAAGTAGCCGCATAAGCATCAGGACAAGCATGTATATTTAATGCATTATTCTAATGCATTTTTCCTAATGCACCCATGAGAGCCGCATAGATTTTAAATGCTTTAGTGCTTTAATATTTATTAATTAAATGTCTTTAGGATTTAATGCTTTAAGCTTTGATTAAAGCATTATGGAGTAACAAAGTCGCATAAGGCTTGGTTGTTGTCTCATTCTCAATGCCTTAACTTAATATATTGTCATTTCATACTTTAATGCTTTTATTAAAGCATTTGCTTAATTAGCTAATATTATGGGTTTATGGCCTTAGCTTGCTTTTGCCTACTTTTGCATGCAAAAGAGCATGCTGACAGTGTTAGCCGCATGGAATAAAAAATAAACGAGTCGTATATAATGCAATATTTTATTGCATTTCTCTTAATGCATGCACTTAATGCATTATTCCAAGTGGCATTCTTCAAAACACATTCAGCAGGATTCATGTAATGCATATTTAAATGCATTCTCCAACGCATGCATGTAATGCAAGATTTTGATGCATTCTCCAAATGCATGCATTCAATGCATTATTAAATGCATTCTTAAAAGGGAGCAATAGAATATAATTTATGCATTCTCTAATGCATTTCAGCCGCATATGGGAGCAATTGAGAGCCGCATGGCTCACTTGTACTGTGATATTTTTTTTATATATTATCTTATAGGGAAAGAAAAAGTCAGCCGCATATGCTTGTTATGCAACATATTTTATACGCTTTGTCTGTATGCATACTTTAATATTTTAATGTGCCTTGCCGTGTTACATAGATTATATGCCTTGCATTTGCATGCTTAGCTATCAAGTGGGCCGCATGAGAAGCGTATGGCCGCATGGCCATTCACTTTTAGGCCACGTGGCCTCTGTACTTGAGTGGCCACGTGCCCCTTTCCTTGTTTAAGTGGAAGCTCGTATTTATTGTCTTCCCACTCTCTGTCTTTTCTGACTGCATGAATATTTCTTGTTAGCATTTACTCTTGGCCGCATTGCCCCCTTTCAGTTATTTTTCTGGCCGCATAAGCTTTGGCTGGCCGCATGGGTGGCCTCCCACTCTCTTTGACCGCATGTTTGTTCTCCCACTTTTGGGCTGCATGAGGTCCACTTTGATTGTTTAAATATTTTATTGCCTGAATTGTGGTCAAAATTTCTTTCCACTTCCAACATGAAAGTTGTAGAGTTTCTCCTTGGCTTCAAGAATATATATATTATATTATATTATTATTTTAATTGTGCAAGTTTCTTCCCTCCTTAATAAATGACCCGACTTGATAGTGACCCGCCGTGGTGCACTCCTGACAAGATAACTTGACCTGACAATTTGACATAATAATTCTTGATAGTGGCCCGCCGTGGTGCACTCTTGACATGATAAACCTGGCATGATACTTTTCGAAATGCTGTTGCGACGGCTAACACGACTTGACAATATTGAATAACTTGGACACCGTGGACGATTGTGCTTGTACAAATGAACCCGTCTTGTCTTGCATCATGTCTAGGACGGGGATCCCTGAGTACCACGGTCAGGGATTCCCACTGAAATCGACTAAGGCTAACCACTAGAATAATCCTGTAGTCATGAAGAGACTTCCCCAGCTACATGCAATTCCGTTATCTGGGCGCCCCACTTGGGATCTGTAGCCTGCCGTCGAGTAGGGCACATTTCCAACACGCTGTCATGTGTTGCACCCTCTAAGTCACTTAAGGGTACATGCGTTTCCTGGACGACGTATCCACTTGAATTCAATCCCTAATTGCATCCGGATAGCCTGGATTAGCTGCAGGGCTTGTGGCTGGAGGAACATCTCATTGCATCTTGCTAGTAACTAGGCCTGTGATAACCCTAGTTAGTTAAAGTATCAAGCCGTACTTATTGCTTGGCCGTGAAATGTTGGATGGAGTTTATGTCACGCCCCGCTCCCGTAGGAGCGATCGTCCTCGCTAAGGCGTGATGCCGCACGAGCCTAGATTGCACTCGTGCAAGGCAATTCCATAACGGTCGATTACATCGGCGGCGACGGGGTCGTCGCACAGAAGTCCCAAGCAGAAACATTGAAAACATTGCAGCGGAATTTGAAGAAGAACACATAGACACAAGTAACTCAAAAGAATCTCTTTATTGATATTGAATACAGGATTACATTTGTGGGCGCAAGGCCAATTACAAGTCTCTCTGGCTCACTTTTCACTCATGTTACAAGTCACTCTGCCCTCTCTCATCTCTCGATACAATGCTTGAATCCAGCGGAAGCTTCGGAAGGCGATGTCCATACATTATGTCCTGTATAAGTCTTCGGGTCACGCGGCCGCACGCTTCGACTCGCCAAGGAACTCCATGCCTCGACGCATCCAAGCGGGCTCCGCGCCACGAGCTTCTACCTGTGCCTGCACATGAAACACTATGTGGGTGTCAGTACCACTGTACAGGTGGAGTGAGCTTCTCGCCCACCCATACATAACCGACACGTTTCATTTACTTTGTGCAGCTTAAACCCTTTCAATTGTCTTTCTAGTCTTGCCTTAGGATTCATTTTAGGACAAGGACGTCTCAGTTGATAACTAGCGATGCAACGACAAGGTCGTGCAACGATAGGGTCACGCTATCTTGCCAACGTGTGTTTTGATCGAGGCAGTGCCTCATCGCTTAGGTACTTGACCAAACTTCAAGGCGGGACGGCAGGGTCGTGCCACATTCTATTCCAAATTTAGACTTGTTCAAGACTGTGCTTTGTCGAGGGGCAATTCACGTGAACTCGGCCGTGCCAGGACCTTTGATTAAACTCAAGCGCCACTAGACCAATTCTTGTGCTAACGATTCAAGTGCCAAGGGACGGCAACGGGACGACTCGTGCAGGTCGTGCCTTAGACTTTACTTAGACTTTGCTCGTGCTTCAAGATTGAGGCCGCGCCTCGCAAGTTATCAAGACTTATCGTGCTACCGCCTTGCGGCCTTCCTGGTCGACTCATGAACCAACTTTAGACAAGACTTGCCAAACCTAGCATTAATCTCATGGACATCCCGACACCAATCTATCGTGACAAGCACGGTGCCTACGCTGCAGCCCAGTCTTAGGCCCAGACCTTGTGTTACCAACAGGACCTGCATTCAAGCACTAGACCCAAATCCAAAGGCATACACGCGGTGTGCCGCTATTGCCGACACATCTACATGAGTGGTCACTAGCAATTTCAAGCTATCTTGGACATGGCTCGGCGGGGGTATCGGTCCGCCCTTCTAAGGGTAGCTAGCCCCGGAAGCGCCGATACTCCCATGCGGTCATCCAGCATCCTACTTTGAGCCACACTCGCTTCTCCCGGGCGGATGATCCCGGTGCCCCGGAGGAGATCACCCGAGAAGACTACACCTTGTCGACAAGTTGTCCATGACCATGCAAGACTCGATCTATCCAATCTATCCAGTCTTTCCTTAACATGACCATGCATTCATTCTTTCTATCGAGACTCCCAAGCCGCGGGACCGATCTCGTGTGCGGGACTTATCAAGACGTTGCGAGACTCCCAAGTGCGGGACCTATCGAGAATTCAGGCAGGACATGACCGGCAGGACCGGCATGCTTATTCAAGTATTCAGGCAGGACATGACCGGACAGGACCGGCATGCTTATTCAAGTATTCAGGCAGGACATGACCGGCAGGACCGGCATGCTTATTCAAGTATTCAGGCAGGACATGACCGGACAGGACCGGCATGCTTATTCAAGTATTCAGGCAGGACATGACCGGACAGGACCGGCATGCTTAATCAAGTATTCGGCCGTGGCTCGTGCCTTAGACAGGCCTGGTTCTCTAGGCGACGCTAATGCTCAAGTCATAAACTTATACGACGAGCCTTGTTCTTAAGGGACTACTTGACTTGACAACCGCAGCTAGAGCGGGACAGTACTAGCAAAGGCCTCAATAGCCCAGCATAACTCTTGTTTGACTTGTACGGGCAATGACTCGACGAGCGAAGGCTACGCCGAGCTATGCATCAAGGGAACGTGCTAGGCACGGGGTCGACTTAATAACCAAGTTCTCGGGTGCCTAGACTTAAGCCAACAAGCCGTACAAAGTCGACTTAACTTGCGGGACGTGCGAAGGCTATGCCAAGCCTTGCGAGACCAGACCGTGCATGCTTTGTTAAGCATTCGGGCGGGCGACGCCTATGACTTAGGCTTATCCAAGTATCGGGACAAGTCGACGGGATCAACGAGACATGCGAAGGCTATGCCAAGCCTTGCACCACGGGACCGTGCTTGCCTTAGCAAGCATTTACGCAGGCGACGCCTAAGACTTAGGCTATATCAAGTGTCGGGACAATTTAGAAACTTAGGCCAACTTCCTTCTCCCAAGCCACGGGATCGAAGAATCGAGTGTCATTTGAAAGCACGCTGAGCCGACTTCTATGTTGACCGTGGGACCATTTTCCATGTTCTAGGACATTCCGACCCGACGGGATTACTCCCTTAGCTATGTTGGTGCGTAACTTTTATATTAGCCTACTTGTGCGAGTTGAAAACACGATTTATTATGTGCAAGCTAAGATGGAGTAAGTTCACCGAAACTCCCCCACCTGAACGATGTCTCCGGGCGAGCCGTTGCAAGGCTTAGTTCCAACGCCGTCGGCGTTTCGATTCCTCCGATTGACTTTGCGGGTCGGGGCACTACAACATACACCACTCAGAACAAGTCTCGTCCTCGAGACTTTCCTGAGGGCAGGCCATCCTACCACTTCTATGGCCAAGACTTATTCGTATGTATCTCGCCTACGCGTTCCTTCGATTCCGAGCTACGCTCGCACGACTTATCAATCTTTCCGTTAACACGATTTCAAGATCTCGACACTCTCGTTCCCCAGTCATGTTTGAACTCAACGTATCACTTGGCTGGATCGTGCACGCATTCCAAGCGTCCTCAAAATACATGCATTCAACCAAGCCGCATGATAGAGAGTTTGACATTCTCACTCGAGTCGCATCGTGCACATACCCAGGCGTCCCTGAAATATATGCATGTCAGCCGAGTCTCGTGAGCAGGATTTCCTACATTCGTGATTTACACTATCCATTTAAACTAATCCTCAAGATCAATCCTTCGATTGATAACACTTTGCAACAGGGACGTTTCGCCTAACCGCTAGGCCAATCTTTTCGAGGCTAAGTCAATGTCAGGATTGGAATCATAGTTCCCCAACAATAATGCCAACACTGACCCCAATCCTAGGGTCAAACCATAGTCGGTAATACGGGGTTTTCTACCCAAGCTCGCGTCACTCAGAATTCTAAACATCGAGCACGATCACCTATTCGCATCAACACGTTCGTTGCACGAAATTCAAATCCGTTCAATCTCCAACTCTAACCAATTCGTGTACTCGATCACAAGGTCATCTAGCTCGACAATATGTTGCGCCCCAATCTCACGCGAGTCCGATTATCCACGACGGTTTATGAATCACCATACAACACGCCCGCAGAATAATCGTTCTCATTGGGGCGTAATTCTTGTTTGAGTCTAGACTCATTCATTCTCGATACGCGGATTGGACCTACTCAATCCTCAAGCACACTGATTCATTCACGAGTCACCTTCATGTCAAACCACAAGTCGAAGCATACAAATTGCCACGCCAAGCAAGTTCAATCACCCCCGCTGTATGAATCACCATACCAGCGCTCACGCGGAGTGATCGTCTCAAATCGGCGCGACGCATGTGCGAGGCTGGAGTTGCGCTCGCATAAGACAAGAATATCGGAGTTGTGGTTATCGACGAAGTAAATCCAAGCATTTCATTTTCATCCAACCAATTTCGATAGTACGACCGTCATTCATTCAACTAGAAAATCCTCGAGCCAAGTTTATCATTTCCTCGACACGTTTCAATATCCCGATTACAACATCCATCGGAACAATGACATTTGCACGTTCGTCATTTGCCGAGTCAGAGTACCCCCGAGTTATCGCATATCGGTCTCTGATACGCCTCAATACCATCGACGATATGTGTAACCTGACGATCTTCCTTGCAATCAATTTCGAGTCGTGCAACTGATGCTATTGTCCGAGTTGGATATCCCACAATTTCCTCGATATTCAAGATCAAGCTCGATCACTATTCCTCAAGCTCATTTCAAGATCGTCGTTCAAAACCCAAGTCACATTTCATTTGTATCAATCCGAAATCGTACGTGCGATTCCTCTAAGTTTCCTCGATCAAGACCTTTCATTTTCATTCATCGGTTCGAATCATTTCGATATCGATTTCTACTCGCGTTGCCTACTCGCAAGTCGTCCGAACGAGATGCTCGTTCGAGACACACACGAAGTCACGTCCAACTAAACGTGACACGCTCTAAGGCTTTGCGCGATCGCATCGCCTCGCCGACATACTCGAAATCCTCAATTTCTGCTCGAATGATTTCCAAGAAAAATCCATACACCACTCGGATTCGAGCCATCCATTCTAGTCCTCGATCAAGTTCGCATCATGTGCTAAGACATCTCTTAGATTCGCTCGACGAATCACTAGCGTAGTCGCTCGCGTCGTACCGACGCACAAAGTCGTTCGCACTATATCTCGAAATCCAAGTCAATCCTTCGTGTATGCCTAAGCGTTAACTCGATAGCATTCCTATCGACAGACACTCTAAGTGCATTTCCACCCCCGACCGAGCGATACTTGATATCGTTCGCGATTCATTGCACCAAGGGTCGAGGTGCGCGACGCGAAACACAACTTAGCCAGAAGGCCGTGTGCATAGCTATCCCGTGCGGACTAAATGTTGAGTTTGCAAGCTCAATTGTTAGGGTCGACGTTTGGACTAATTAGGCATGCATGCGACTTGCTAAGGTCGACGTAGTACTATTCGGGCACACGCGCGACTTGCTAACATAAGCACGTGTTTTCAATCGAGTCAAGTTTGCAACGTTCGGCACAAAGGCCTTGCCTATCGATGCGTTTGAGTGAACGCTTGTACGAGCTTTCGAAAGTATTTAGACTTATTGTATGGACATGCCGAGGGACAATCGAGAGAGAGCGCGCACTTGATTATCGACGACGAGCTTTCAAAACTGATAATTCGATTTGAAGTCCAAGGACGTAAAGCCGTGCTCTGATACCATTATGTCACGCCCCGCTCCCGTAGGAGCGATCGTCCTCGCTAAGGCGTGATGCCGCACGAGCCTAGATTGCACTCGTGCAAGGCAATTCCATAACGGTCGATTACATCGGCGGCGACGGGGTCGTCGTACAGAAGTCCCAAGCAGAAACATTGAAAATATTGCAGCGGAATTTGAAGAAGAACACATAGACACAAGTAACTCAAAAGAATCTCTTTATTGATATTGAATACAGGATTACATTTGTGGGCGCAAGGCCAATTACAAGTCTCTCTGGCTCACTTTTCACTCATGTTACAAGTCACTCTGCCCTCTCTCATCTCTCGATACAATGCTTGAATCCAGCGGAAGCTTCGGAAGGCGATGTCCATACATTATGTCCTGTATAAGTCTTCGGGTCACGCGGCCGCACGCTTCGACTCGCCAAGGAACTCCATGCCTCGACGCATCCAAGCGGGCTCCGCGCCACGAGCTTCTACCTGTGCCTGCACATAAAACACTATGTGGGTGTCAGTACCACTGTACTGGTGGAGTGAGCTTCTCGCCCACCCATACATAACCGACACGTTTCATTTACTTTGTGCAGCTTAAACCCTTTCAATTGTCTTTCTAGTCTTGCCTTAGGATTCATTTTAGGACAAGGACGTCTCAGTTGATAACTAGCGATGCAACGACAAGGTCGTGCAACGATAGGGTCACGCTATCTTGCCAACGTGTGTTTTGATCGAGGCAGTGCCTCATCGCTTAGGTACTTGACCAAACTTCAAGGCGGGACGGCAGGGTCGTGCCACATTCTATTCCAAATTTAGACTTGTTCAAGACTGTGCTTTGTCGAGGGGCAATTCACGTGAACTCGGCCGTGCCAGGACCTTTGATTAAACTCAAGCGCCACTAGACCAATTCTTGTGCTAACGATTCAAGTGCCAAGGGACGGCAACGGGACGACTCGTGCAGGTCGTGCCTTAGACTTTACTTAGACTTTGCTCGTGCTTCAAGATTGAGGCCGCGCCTCGCAAGTTATCAAGACTTATCGTGCTACCGCCTTGCGGCCTTCCTGGTCGACTCATGAACCAACTTTAGACAAGACTTGCCAAACCTAGCATTAATCTCATGGACATCCCGACACCAATCTATCGTGACAAGCACGGTGCCTACGCTGCAGCCCAGTCTTAGGCCCAGACCTTGTGTTACCAACAGGACCTGCATTCAAGCACTAGACCCAAATCCAAAGGCATACACGCGGTGTGCCGCTATTGCCGACACATCTACATGAGTGGTCACTAGCAATTTCAAGCTATCTTGGACATGGCTCGGCGGGGGTATCGGTCCGCCCTTCTAAGGGTAGCTAGCCCCGGAAGCGCCGATACTCCCATGCGGTCATCCAGCATCCTACTTTGAGCCACACTCGCTTCTCCCGGGCGGATGATCCCGGTGCCCCGGAGGAGATCACCCGAGAAGACTACACCTTGTCGACAAGTTGTCCATGACCATGCAAGACTCGATCTATCCAATCTATCCAGTCTTTCCTTAACATGACCATGCATTCATTCTTTCTATCGAGACTCCCAAGCCGCGGGACCGATCTCGTGTGCGGGACTTATCAAGACGTTGCGAGACTCCCAAGTGCGGGACTTATCGAGAATTCAGGCAGGACATGACCGGCAGGACCGGCATGCTTATTCAAGTATTCAGGCAGGACATGACCGGACAGGACCGGCATGCTTATTCAAGTATTCAGGCAGGACATGACCGGCAGGACCGGCATGCTTATTCAAGTATTCAGGCAGGACATGACCGGACAGGACCGGCATGCTTATTCAAGTATTCAGGCAGGACATGACCGGACAGGACCGGCATGCTTAATCAAGTATTCGGCCGTGGCTCGTGCCTTAGACAGGCCTGGTTCTCTAGGCGACGCTAATGCTCAAGTCATAAACTTATACGACGAGCCTTGTTCTTAAGGGACTACTTGACTTGACAACCGCAGCTAGAGCGGGACAGTGCTAGCAAAGGCCTCAATAGCCCAGCATAACTCTTGTTTGACTTGTACGGGCAATGACTCGACGAGCGAAGGCTACGCCGAGCTATGCATCAAGGGAACGTGCTAGGCACGGGGTCGACTTAATAACCAAGTTCTCGGGTGCCTAGACTTAAGCCAACAAGCCGTACAAAGTCGACTTAACTTGCGGGACGTGCGAAGGCTATGCCAAGCCTTGCGAGACCAGACCGTGCATGCTTTGTTAAGCATTCGGGCGGGCGACGCCTATGACTTAGGCTTATCCAAGTATCGGGACAAGTCGACGGGATCAACGAGACATGCGAAGGCTATGCCAAGCCTTGCACCACGGGACCGTGCTTGCCTTAGCAAGCATTTACGCAGGCGACGCCTAAGACTTAGGCTATATCAAGTGTCGGGACAATTTAGAAACTTAGGCCAACTTCCTTCTCCCAAGCCACGGGATCGAAGAATCGAGTGTCATTTGAAAGCACGCTGAGCCGACTTCTATGTTGACCGTGGGACCATTTTCCATGTTCTAGGACATTCCGACCCGACGGGATTACTCCCTTAGCTATGTTGGTGCGTAACTTTTATATTAGCCTACTTGTGCGAGTTGAAAACACGATTTATTATGTGCAAGCTAAGATGGAGTAAGTTCACCGAAACTCCCCCACCTGAACGATGTCTCCGGGCGAGCCGTTGCAAGGCTTAGTTCCAACGCCGTCGGCGTTTCGATTCCTCCGATTGACTTTGCGGGTCGGGGCACTACAGTTTACCAGTCTATTCTTGTCTTGATCCTGTACAAGAATGTTATATGTCCTGATTTCTTATATTATCTTGCCGATAAATGGTGGAAGAAACCAAGTTCTGTTCAGACGAAGGATTACAACCCCGGTCCTTGTTTGGTTTACGGGTTGTAACCTGGTTATCTGAATAGTCTCGTGGTTATCTCATCGTATATCACATGTCATGCCTTTTTCCTTAAATTATTGTCTTTTATTATGCAATTATTCTTGTGCTAATTTGCTGGTTTTAGTTCCTAAGTGAAGCCTCCTTTGTGGCACTTGCTCTTTCTGGGGTCTGACCCAGCTGGTTTTGTATGGCCAGATACCAGAGCAGCACCAGAGGATCTACCGACCTTCCAGCCACATGGTGACCACTAGACGGAATCCTGGCAACGAGTGAGTTTATTTTGGCTCTCCTACTCTATTGTAAAATTATTCTTTTGAGTCGTTTAGCCGCCGAACCAGTGTTAGCTCGTGTACATTTTTACTTACTGTCTGCCTACGGGCTGTAACATGATTGGCAACCTAGGGTTGATCATGTATGACTAAAACTCTTGCTAGTCCTCACATTTTATAACGACTAGCTTCATGATCAGCTGAATATGTAATATTTGGGACGCCTTACTATTGTATATTTGGTGATCTTACATCTTGTAACATTTACTCACTTGCTTGTGATTGAGACACTAGGCTTGTTATTGACCTTAAGAGACTATTAGCTTGTAGATAAATCCTCATATATCTAGATAGCCGTGACCGTATAGTGGAGTGGATCCCATTTCATTATACGTAGCTGGCTATGTCTACTCCCGCTCTCCAGTATTCTGGTTCTGGGGCGTGACAGAATTCCTTAAAATGAAGTGAGCTTATGAAAGATAATAAGAGTCCCTTACAAATTTATCCTTTTAAGAAACGAAGGATACGAGTAGCTGCGTCTAAGTGAGCACTATGGAACCTGCATAAATTGTCTTAGAGTGTTATGACATATTGAATGTCAGGTCGTGTAACTGTGAGATAAAGAAGAAGTCGAAGGACACTGGTACATAACACTTGATGGACACATTTGTATGCACACATACACACATTATTTTGGCACTTGTTCACACAGTCACCTGTGACACTCTTGCATACACTGCCTGCCACACACACAACTCACACACTCACCATTGACACTGCATTGGACACTCTCACATTCATATTTCCTGATTGTATGCATTTGTTCTGATGTTGACACATACTTACATTTACATTACACCTACTCAATTTGGTCCAGTCACATTTAGGTTTAAGTGTTTGTTCTGTATTTATGTGCAGTCCATTCTTGGACATGGTTCAGAACTTGTTCATCTTATTTTGTTGTGCAGACCACTCCATGTCTATTGTTCTGCCCCCTTTCACTTGGATGTCCTACATTTGGATGTTCAAGTCCATGTTCAGTTTTGTGCACCACTTCATTCCCATATGGCATCCTATTTTTTACATGTTTGGCTTGTATTGCAATTAGGTTCATATTTCTAAACCTGGGTTCAGTCTTGAGCATTAGTAGGTTGTGAGTTGATGGTCTTTAGTAGCATATCATCTGGAGGAGGGGTTCTCTAGATGGCAATTCCTGACATGTCCTGTGAGCAACTAACCATCTTAGTTATACCCCTCACTAACATGTCTTGGTCCTATAGAGAATCTAATGTCTTGCTCTGCCCAACCTTAATGTTTAGCTTACTGTTTCAAGACCTGTGTTTGATGTTAGGCCTTTAGAACATGCCTAGTCCATACTTTTGTATATTGCATGACTATTGCATACATGACAACCCCATTTCATTGGCTGCCCACATGTCCAACTCATTGAACCATTTTCAAACCATTTAGTTCAGTCTTGAACATCCATGTATCAATCCCTGTCCTAGTTGCATTGCTCACATTAAATTGTTCAGTGGTATATAAGTGAGGACATGAACAATACTATATAGGTATGTATATATATGATGTATGATAGATTGATATAGAGATAGATTAATGGATATTAGGGTAGGTAGGTAAGACTAACTTAAGGGTATGTGTTGGAATTATAGTTTGGAAAGAGTTTATAATACTAGTGTATATGAGTGATATATCTATATGAGTAGATTGTGTTAGAAAGATATGTGAGATTGAGAGAATGTTATAAATCATAATGTGCTATAAGGGTAAGTAGATAAGTTGATTAGTATTGGTCTTAAACATAGGGATTACTTGGTGGTATATGAGATAAAGACCAAGGATTGTTTTGCTTAAGTACTGCAATTTCCTTCTCCATTGCATCTCGCCTGTAAACCCCCTAAAATTCTAGGTTAAATAATATTTTTTAATGGCAATAATTATTAATAAACACTAGCAAAATCCTAGCTAGATCACATAAGTTAAACCATAGTTAAATTACTTAACCTAATAAATAACACTTAATAATTACCTAAAGTAATTAATAGCTAATTGTCCTGTGTCATTGTGTGTCTTGTGTCCTGTGTTAGTGTGTGTTTGTGATAGTGTGTGTCATGTCAGTATGTGTGTGTCGTGTCAGTGTCATGTTAGTGTATGTGTTTATCGTGGTGTGTCGTGTCGGTGTCTATACTACAAGAGTGGAGGTTAGGGTTTACCGAGACCGAAGGGGTTGATCGGGAGGGGGGTCCCTGGAGGGGAGGAGAACCAGAGGCAAAGGTAGAGGCGGAGGGGAGGGGAAGGAGGACCTGCGGTGGGGGCTGTAGGCGGAGGCGGGCTGGAGATCGGGGAGGGAGAGGGGAGTCGCCGGAGGGGAGGAGAACCAGAGGCGAAGGCAGAGGCGGAGGGGAAGGGAAGGAGCGCCTGCGGTGGGGGCTGTAGGCGGAAGGGAGCTAAAGGTCGGGGAGGGAGAGGGGGGTTTGAATATTTTGGGCTCGATTGAGTGGAGGGAAAAGAAAACCCGATGCCCTATATTAAAAACTTAGCGACGACATATAGAAACGTCGCTAAACGTCGCCATTTGTTTAATATACAGCGACTAATTTATGTTGGAGTCACTAAACGTCGCTAATGTAAACAATATAGCGACGTTTACCGACTATTCCGCGACGTTATCTTTTATGAAATTAAAGTTGGTCGATAGACGTCGCTAGATGTCGCAAATAGTGTTGTATTGCGACGTCTTTTAAAGACGTCGCTAATGTGCAAAATATTGGCGACGTCTGCCTTGAGCGTCGCTAATTTCGTCGCTGATTTGACTTATTTTGGTAGTGTGAGGAAATACTGACTCGGGAACTTTCCATATAGGGCTGGCTCCCTAACCGACTCCGAGTCGGCTAACCCAAGCCACAACGGCATCTACCCATTCAATATTTGAGCGGGGAAGACGGGATCCTGACACGTTGCGTAGCCGCAACTTCAAAACGCCTCTCCCATATATATATATATATATATTTTATATATATATATATATTTTATATATATATATATATATATATATATATATATATATATATATATATATATATATATATATATATATATATATATATATATATATATATTCTTCTGAATATTGCGCATATATATATATATATATATATATATATATATATATATATATATATATATATATATATATATATATATATATATATATATTGCGCATATATATATATATATATATATATATATATATATATATATATATATATATATATATATATATATATATATATATATTTCTTCTGAATATTGCGCATATATATATATATATATATATATATATTTATATAAAAAAAAAAAAAAAAAAAAATATATATATATATAAATATATATATATATATATATATATATATATATATATATATATATATATATATATATATATATATATGCGCAATATTCAGAAGAAATATATATATATATATATATATATATATATATATATATATATATATATATATATATATATATATATATATATATATATCCGCAACTTCAAAACGCCTCTCCCATATATATATATATATATATATATATATATATATATATATATATATATATATATATATATATATATATATATATATGCGCAATATTCAGAAAACCCTATTAATCTTTTTGGCCGATTTTAGAGAGCTTGATCCCTAGGAGACTTCCGACTTCACAGAATGATTGCGGACAGCCCCAACCTCATTTTCATGCGCCATTTTTTTTTTAATCGTCTCGAGGTTAGATTTTAGAATATATAATTTATTTACTGATATTTTGTTTGAGAATTTCTGGAAATTTATTTGAGTGTCGGTTGTCCAAAACTCGATACATCGCACATTTTTGGAGATTCTGAGAGATCTCGAACTCTCATTTGCGATCCGTTTAAAGTTTTGGAAAGCTGACATGACGATCTTCGACATATAATTTTTCCAAAATTTTATAAATTCGTTTACTATTTTATTCATTACGTTGAACTCAGTTTGATGGATAAATTACCGATTTGGTCACGGTTAGCCATAACGGCGATAACTTTTGACCAAAGTGTAATTTTGCGGCAAGGTCAATTCTGATGCACTCTTGGTGCTGAAATCTACCAAGATGTACTTTCAAATTATCGAGTTCATAACATTTGACTAGTTAGTCAACGTCCATCTCGATTTGCGTGTCATAGTTTCCAAAATTGGAAACATGACTTTCTATTACCAAAATTCTCTATTTGAATTATATTTTAGATTATTATTAGATTAAATTAGTTTTTTAAGTAATTTATTTCAGAATTAATTAACATTAGATAAGTTAACCTATTAGCTACTTATTCCATGATTTTATAATTAGAATCTTAGAATTGACTTGTGGTTTTCGTACATGGTTCGTGGTACGATGGTGCGATATGGATTAATAGCTTCTAGGTTGGCATTTCTCTCAATCTTGACTTTTGATTACGGTTTGTTCAGGAGTTCAGGCAAGTACAGTATTGCATTATGTTTTAGTATATTATAAAAGCTTTCTTATTGTTTTCTTGTTTGATATCCCATTGAGACACGATGGTGACATAGTAGGCTTATTATATTATTGACCGTTATTGTTGTTAGTGAGTCGAGAGGAAAAATACTCAGTATGTATGTGAATAAACCTAACTATTGTTATTGTGGATAGCTAAGTTATACACCGTACATATGAGTTAGCCATACCCTATTATTGTGGATAGTCATCTACGATGTGTCGTATAGCTTACTGTAGGTATTTCACACACACATGGTTGTTTTCCTTGTTCATGATCGTAGTTCAATTCTTTAGCTACATGCTTCTTTTTATTGGCTTACTTGTTCATGATTCTTGTTTCACATATATAGTTCATATCCTGCTAGTTCTTTACATGTTCTTTGCCGTTATTATTTATCATTATTCTAGCTTATTTTGTGCTAACTATATTAATTGCAATATGGTTGTACTTTGCTCTTTTTTGACTGGATCGTTGATAATATAGGAGAGGGTGACGACTATCTCTACACTTTTTTATTATGGACCATCAGAGAGTAGTGCTGACGATGTTGGTACCGAGACTCAGGAGCCTTGATCGATCTCTGGAGGGATCTAGATTTACCTTTATTTATGTTTTAGTTTTACGTTCATAGTTGGACCGAATTTGTTCCCGGATGGACCACATTATTATTCTAGATTTAGTCTCTTTGTTATTGGATTTGGATATTATTATTTTATTATCTATAATACTCTTATTTCTTTGATTTGTGTTACTGCTGAGTATTATTTGTATTTATGATCACTTGTATCTGTGGAGGATTTTACTGTGTGTACGAAACAGCGTTCTACCGCCGATACCGCGACGTAGGCTGGACTTAGATACAAACTCATATTCGGTTATCCGGGAACGGGTCATGACAAGTTTTTATGGTGGTCCATGCAGGTCCATTTTCGCAAAGATTACGAACTCGTGGTAGTACTTAAGTTAGTCTTACTACTGCGGGACTGCAAATAGGATTATATTTTAAGGACCTCCTACACATGTTTGACATGTTATTGATCTCCATATTTGACTTCAACTATTTCTTAATTTGCATCATGCTTGAATCTTCCTACCGTTTAATGATTTTATTTTATTGCAGTTAATAGATTCTCAGGATAGGAACACTATTCCCATGGACACCCCACCAGTTGCAGGCAAAATTTCTAAAATGCGACCCCACTTAAGTAGTCAACCATGGTCAAACTGGGTCAAAGCTAGTCTCTATAAACATCCACAGGGTCAACACATTCAATTTCAGTGGTTGTGAAATCACTGGAATCGATGGATCTCATAATACCACAAAAGGAAAAGATTATAATAATAGGGTAAAAACCTACAGATGTTGTCAGATGGTGAAACAACATCACCAACGTGTCCAGAATGGTCAAATCAGCTAGGATAGCCTATCCATATGTTCAATTTGGACACATGAGCAAAAAGGTAATTTTGGGTCAAAACGGTGTCCGTGTCGAACCCGCTTTGTACCGAAAAACGTGCAAGAATACTAGTCTACCAAACCTAACAAATTATATATCCACGAATCCAGAATGACGATACGAATCCAACGGTATATCAAGAATTGGATTCCGTTGACCCGATCTCAAATTGGTCCATTGACCAGGACATTGAAATTTCAATTTGCACGGAAAAGCGTGTCGGAGTCAATGTCCTCAAAACCTAGCAAATTATATGTCAACGAGTCCAGAATGACGATATGAACTCAACGGTGTATCCGAAATTGGATTCTGATGAGCCAGCGACAAAAAGTCATGTTGACCCGGACTGTGGGGCCCGCTTTGCATCGAAATACGTGCCAGGGCCCACGTCCTCCAAATCTAACAAACTTTATTTGAAAATGTGCCAGAACGACGCCACGAATCTACTGGTGGTGTCAGAAATCGAATCCGGAGTCCCGAGTTCAAAAATGAAATTTTACAACTTGGAAACTACGAATTCGGACGGCCAACTTTGGCATCGAATTCAACCAATCAAACGTGCTCACAATGAAACAAAACTGGAGGGGGTAGGAAGAGGGTTATACCAGCTTCGCATAAGAACCAGTAGCATGCCAGACGGAGCTGCGATGGAGGAGATATGAACCGACGAAGTTGGCTCCACAAAACTGTCCAAAAATTACACAATTTAAACGGTCAACTTGGTGGCCGGTTTTGATGTATCAAACGATGATATTAACTGACAAAATTGAGGGGAGTGAAGATAGATATACCGAGATTGTGACAGAGCGAAGAAATCGTCGATCTAATGGTCGGATTGTCCAGAAAATCGGTACGAAGTCGCTGCCTTGAAGCACGAATTCTGAAACTTTTCCGCGCGCGCGTCGACGGAACTCCGTGCAAAACGCACGAATCAGGCGTTTCTCGCACCGGGGAAGAGGCAGCGCGCCACGGAGGCCTGCCCGGGGGTGCGTCCGGCCAAAGGAGGCCGACCACGGCGACGGCGGCCGGCGGCAGCGCCTTGCGGCTGCGCGATGGCGGCCCGCGCACGCGCGTACTGTGCGCACTGCTGCTGTACCTGCTCGCTGCAGCTACTGTGGCAGCTCGCTGCTGCTGTTGCACGCGCGGCGGCGGCGGCGGCACGATGTGTTGTTGTTGTGGGTTTATTATCATGATTTACAGCTTAAATATTTCGCTAATGGGCTTGTTATGAGGTTTGTCCCAATGGTGACATGCTGTTGGCATGTATTTGTATACATGGTCCTACGTATTTTGGGACTGGGGTATTACACATACTCTCGATTTGGTTAGGCTCTAGCGTCCATTCCTACAATTCAATCTTATACGCAATATTCTCAAATCTATGATCATCCATCCAACATTTATGCACGTATGACATGAATCGTAACAGCATCCTGATTTTTTTTGTTTTGCACTAACTAACGAACATATGTGTTGTGTTAAGTCGTTGCGCATCTAATTGCAATGAGTTTCTGCAGCATCCTTGCTTATATAAATTATCCCTCTCTTCACAATTCAAGTCTTCCGTCCAACTATTTCAAAGTCTCATTTCGACACCGACTAAATACAACATCTCAAGATTTCTTGCCTACAACCTTACTATGCCTCTCACGCAACTATTGCAACAAAATTTACGTTCTTTTGAACTATCTACGCATCGCATCTGGGACCACCCCTGCTAGACGACTCATCCAGACGCCATGCTTAATCTCTTCCAATACGAGAGGTCAACTTGAGTCGATGATGCACAAAGGCAACAATCTCTCCGACACAAGGTCTCCTACGACGCATCTTATATTATATCCTCCATCGAGTACGGAAGTTCCAAATCAAACTCTCAATCCAATCCCAACTTGTTTGCCTCGCTAATCTTTGATGGTGTGCTTAACACACATAACCTAATCGTTACCCGAATCTGATATACGACACAAATCCTAGGGTCGTCCCCATATTCTTTGCTCTTGTACATTGCAAAACTCTCATAATCGCCTAACCACATCAATATGCTAAGTACATTCATCAATTTTTATCCGGTCATCGACTGATAAACCATTCGAGTACTTATTCGATCAATCACAAAAGTCTATATATATCAATCCACCCGAAGGCTATTCTATGAACTCTCATAAATAACATTCGATTGCCTATATTTATCCTCAACATGCAGCAGATCATATTTATCCTCGATGCACTTCCTTATGCAACATCATTGGGTCATCCTATTGGACTTCAACATTCACTTAATTTGGTGGTCAAGTCTTCTAAGGTCAGCTGCCTCGAAGCTACACTCGATAATTGTAGATCATCAACGAGGGATAGTTACTACGAACCGTGTTATATCCTATCTCAGAGCCAAATCAATTTCCGACAATTCCTATGGGACTTTACCCAATCTGACATAATCCTTCTAATCCAAAATATCTCATCATATCCGCACAATTGATGCGCTGTTACCATCTAAATCACTCATGCACTACCATTAACAATTTCGCTAACCAATCTATTCACCTCAAATTCGAGTCTATCTACCCACGGTCATTATCTGAGGCATTCTATAATCATCAAATCATCCTCAAAGAACTTTGTCATTCTGCATCACATCTATCATGAAACTTCTAATCATCCTGATCAACTTCTCGTACTACTAACAAAATCCTGATATCGTAAACTTTCTTCGATTTTTATCCTTATTCGGACTTATGTTTTCTCGTGCTCACCTCGACACGGTATGTACAAGTTCAATATTAAGAGCAAAATCATCTAATCTCAATATTAACTTGACTTGCATCTTATTCATCCAATAACAATGCTCAACATAATTTTTGTTCATTCAATCAGATTATCCTCGAGTTATTGCATATCATCTTTCATATGCCTCAATACCATCGTTAATATGCATAACCTGAACATCTTCCTTTCGCATAAATTCCAATTTGTTGTAATCAGTTTTATCATCTGAACTGAATACGAAATCAAGTCTCGCACGCATCAAGGTCTATCTCGTTGGCTAATTATCGTCATCGAGCGACACAAATTTTAATTCCTTATATCTATTCTTGTATTTCCCAATCAAACTTCCAAATCGTGCTACCGACTCTTTGTACTAACTCAAACTCATTCACACGATTCTTCGCATTTACTCGAACTCAAATCCTACCAAGTCAATCATTCCCTCAATGTATAATCCCATTTCTATGCGCAGCATGTCGTCTTACTTATACTTAATGGACTCTCGCTCGACTTAACATCTATCGATACAAGTTCATGTATGTCATTCTAATCAATTCATCGAATCATTCTTGCATCAATTCCTATCGAATCATTTCTACTCGAGTCTCGGCACTATTCCGTCCATTGCGGATAAACTTATCGTGATCGACACAATCGTCTTGATGTATCTATCGCAAGTCATCAAACAGTTTGACATAGCTATCTCTAAGTGGTATTGCATATACCACTCAGAAATCGAGTCATTTCTCTTACAACATACTAAATGTTAGTCTGACATCTATTCTGTTGTAACCGTGTCTCGATTATCATGCCGATCACAAACGCAACATTCGCTTATTTAATGCTCAACTCAACATTTGGTCAACACACACGTTTGTCTACATTGAAGCTCGACACAACTCGGCAACCTATATATTCATCTACTCAAGTTCGACTAGTGACCAACTCGACTCACTCTTATCGCTCCATGATTTCTCAATCCCATTCTTTGCCACTTCTGCAACAATTCATTTTTGATACTCAAAGCTATTGCTCGAATCCGTTCAACACATTCGCTATTCATTCGCACATCCTTATGTAACGTATCATTATATTTATTGACTTTATTGCACTGATGCACAACTATCTCACAACGTGTTGCGCTAATGCAACAAATATCGCACGATTCATTGCCATAGATAAAACCAACATCTTGCAACATTATTTGACATATAATTTTTTAAAACACATGCATCAAGACGCATTCAAGTATTTAGACTTATTATATGGAACATTAAGTGTAGCATCGAGCAGATCCATGAGCCATGCAATTGTAGAAACAACTTAGGGCCAATTGATTTTGATAGCGGAAGCAACTCAGTGTCAAAGAGATTCGTTCAAGGTCTAAAGGATATAATCGCTCTGATACCACTTTGTTATGCCCCGACCCGAGAAATTGCCCATCCTCGCATCGATTTCACTCGAATCGATCATTCTCGCTAGGACGTAATGTCGTACGAGTCTGGAGTTGTACTCGTGCAAGAAAAGATGACAAGTTCTCAAAATGGTTGTCTCAATTCAATACTGAAGTAGTAGAAGAAGGGTGGACACACACCAGAGTATACAAAAGAATCACTTTGTTAATTAAGCAACTGAATGCAAAGGCTCCGAATAACCGAAGTGAATATACTATTTTGGCTTACAATACACATGATCTCTCTAGTTCACAATGGATTTCTTCGTTCCATACATCATGTCTTCTATAGCACATCCAATAACCCTCGGCCAAAACATCTTCATGTTGTATGTCGAGCTCCAGTGCGGTCGCACACCTCGAGACACTAAGGAACTCCATGCCTCAGCGTGTCCAAATGAAGCTCCGATACGAGCAAGCCATTCCCTATACCTACAAGCAATCTAGTGGGGTGTCAGAACTAATACTTTCGCTTACTGATGAAACCCACTCACCTAAACCAACACTAAGTAATTTAGTGAAACTTGTATTTTATTTGGTGGTCTTTCTATTATTGCCTTAGGATCAGTTTCATGGCATAAGTCAAAGCAGTAAAACATGTATTCGATTCTTAATAACATTTGAAACATAAATGTGTCCAGTACCGTGTCACTGCAACGGACACTGTTAGCCACATAATATTCATAAACATAATGTTCATGCACATCACCATCTCCAAATGCCAAGCCTGCAAACCGATAACAATTTACATAACCAACCAACTACTTCAACATATTCATAAGGGGGTAGGATCTGCGCCTGCACCCAATTCTAATCTCAGTCCATCGGCCATATATATATATGAAATGTCATGTCATATCGAGCCATAATGGACTGTATCTCAATGTAAGTCCGTGACTAATCTCCATACGGGTTGCTAGTACTGTATCAGGAAAATCTCGAACTTACTAGTATTGTGGCTTATCACATCAGTGGTCTGTATCAATCTGTCTTAATAAAGTGTACCACAAATACCAATCATAATTCTCTTCTAGGCCGAACGGTCCCGGTGCCATGACGTAAACTCATTCGAGGGAAGCAAAACCAGTATACAGGTTATCTAAGTTCCTTGAACATGCAATACGTGCAAAAAGTTAAGAAGTCATCACAATCTCAAACACCTTTTCAAGTCCAACTCATAAACCATATCAACTCGTACCAACATCATTCTATCTCAAGTTCCATCGATACTATGTCCCAACATATCCATATTGATGCACAATAGGACTTGTAGGTACTGAACATATCCGTAGCAATATGCAACATCTACTAAATCAAACTATTCTTAATTCATTTGCATAATTGCAGTTCCTTGACAATTGTGCCACAACTGTATGCTTCGCGGGCGAATCATACCCTTTAATGTTCTGACAGTTTCGTGGCATTGTGCCATAAATTGTCCACTTCGCTTACGCCATCCATATATATGTATTCTCTATACACAGATTCTTCCAATTTCTAGGCCTAGTGTTCAATGTTCTCTGAGTTGTGCACTTGATGCACATCTCAATATTCCCTTTCAATGTTCTACCATCAATATTCTACCACGACCATGCACTTGATGCACGTCATCTCAATTGTTCATTTGTTCAATATTCTATCTTAATATTTGACACACACTAAGACTTTTACACATTTGAGCCACATATGTGGACTCCTCGAGGATACTACGTATACAAGGTACATTATATTAGTCATGAAGGAGCAGGGAAGAAGGGTCTGAACCCATCTACCTTAAGCCAATCTGTCCATATCTTCGATGAGACGATGCGGCCTGACACCCGTGGACACACACAAAAAGAAGAAGAAACCCTGTCTTTTCTTTATTGGCACAAGGCACCACAAATCGAGTACGCCTGAGAGATCCTGCACTGAGGATCCCCGAGTACAAAAAAGAATTCTGGGGAATGGGACAATGGAGATCGAGCGGTAGTTGCTCCTTTACTTCGTTGACACTCCGATTACAAAAGTGGGAGAAAACCTAAGAAAATTGCTAACTTTCGGCTCAATGACAAGAAGTGCATCAATTTGGCTCTTAAAAATGCTCTACGTTCTGTGTTTTGAAGATGTACGAGACCCCTTTTTATAGTCGTTCTTGAGCTGGAATGATGTTATGCGCCCACATGAGAAAATACACTGGTTTTCATGTGGGCGCATAGTCCTACCTTGGGTGCATAGGATGTAGGCGCATGCAGACTGCAAGATCGTGGGTTGGTCGTGGTATTGACGTGGCCGCATGCTTCGGTGCACGACTGCTCGTGGAGACTAACGTGGCCGTACGCTTCGATGCACGTTTTGATCATGGCTTTGATCGAGTCAGGCTTGGGTACATAGCCCTATTTCAGGCTATGCGCCCTCCTTCAAAGGGGGGGCTTGGGCGCATAGAGCTTCACAGGATGATGGACGCATATAGCTTCACAGGATGATGGGTGCATATGAGCTTTACAGGGTGACTTGAACACATAGGAGCTTCATTTGGGCGCATATGTCCTCCTTTGGCTTGGGCGCATAAGGCTTTATTTTGCTAAAATTTTCATGCTTCTACAACACCGTAACTTTGTTGTACGATCATCTCGTCTGAGCTAACAATGCGAGCACTTCATGCTCTTTCACACTCATCCACTGATTCGATCTATCGCCTACGCTTCGGCTCATTGCAAGGGACTCCAGACGATATCTGCACATAAAACCATCTCAATCAATACTTCTTCAAATTGTAATCATACCTCCTCGAATCAAACTTATACCTCATCGTATCAATCGACTCAGTGTAATGTACCGTGCGGTATGGGGCATTACAGTACCAACTTGAGAGAAGGCTCTTTGTAATCTTTTATTTTACTATAGTGAAAACGATGAAGAAGGGGTGGACGGAGGATGTAGGCTCAAATTGAGCTGAACCTCAGTAAATATTGTGTGTGTACAATCTTTTTTATTTTTTCTTCTATTCCATTTTTCGTTTATTCTCATCTCGTCACAAAGACAAAAAAGGTCTTATTTTTTTCCAACACAGATATTAAAGTATTAGTTGAATAAAGTGAAGTAACCTGCATATCAGCACTAGTGAATTGGATGGCTAGCAACTTAGGCCATTAGAGCTCAAAAAGGAGCTATGTCAGCAAACAAAGCAACTATTCTACTCCCCAATTAGTCATTATGACATTTGAAAAATGTTTCCATAATTGTCGTGCATGTTTTATGACGTATTCCACAAAACTCTGGAGAAGTTTATTCCCACATACAGAACATACACTTCCACTGATAAAGATAATTTCTTGGTGACTGTATATTTCTTTTAGATATCACAGACTCACAGTACTTGGGCATATTTTTATCATGCTCGAGTCATGGCACGACTGAGCAAAATATTTCAAACTTGCATGTATACGTTGTTATTTTGTTTGTATCTTGCGTGATAATAGTTCCTATTGACATCTTCGTCTCTCTAAGCCTAATCATATATTGTATAGATCCTTGTTATTTCCACAATTACCATTATAGTTTCTTCTGTTGTAATTATTGGTAATAATAAACAAATAAATAACCAATTTTTCAATCACCATTATTTTCTAATCAATGCCTTAATGGCTGTTTTTATTTGATTATTTAGTAGGTGGTTTTTATGTCCATTAAATCCTATTAATTTCTATTAAAATCTATTGTTATAAGGCTCTCATAGGTCTTGTTTGGATAGTGAAAATTTTTGGTCTTCTTCTTCCTCTAAAAACCAGAAAGTTTTTCTCCACTCAGCTCCTTCATTTTTCATTCTATCTTCTGGGCAAGTACTAAGTTCTGATCGATCTTTCCGAGTTGTGTACAACGACGAAAAATCGGTAGAGCAAAAGTTTTACCACTAAGAGCATTCGAAAAAGTCTGCACATAAATCCGAATTAACTCTTAAGGCAGTGCTTCGTCCACGATTTTTTCGGAGGCCGATAACTTCTAACTATTGTTTATTTTTGTGTACAGAGTTTTTAAAAGAGAAAAACAAATATTTCTAACAATAATATATATATATATATATATATATATATATATATATATATATATATATATGGCTCGTGCTAGTGGGCTCCTGAGGAGCGGAGGGCTGCCCACGACCGGTTGGTCGGCGTGGCCGGCCGGCCTCCTTGGCCCGGCCCCCGCACCCTGACCACCCTCCCCGTGGGGGGCCTCACGCCTCGACGGCGTGCTCTCGCCGTGGGGAGGCCCCTACATCGCCGTCTTCTTCCCGTGGTGGGACTTTCCCCCACCCCAGCCCCCTCGGCGACGACCTTGGCGCCGCCGTGCTCGTCGCAGGAGGGCTCCTTCCCCGGCGTCGGCAGCAAGGCCAGGCGCGTCTTCTTCGGTGCCTCCGGCTGTCTGCCTCGCCGCGTCGCCCTCTCCAGCGGCCTCGTCCGCCCCGTCTACTCTGCCGCCGGTCGCTCCGTCCGGTCCCCCGAAGCCCAGCTTTCCTCCTCCCGACGCCCCTGCCTTTCCCCCGCCATCGTCGTCCCTTCTCCTCCGGGAGTCGATCCGCCCTCCTGGGCTAGGGTGGCCTCAGCTCCCCCTCCCTCGGCGTCAACGGCCTCCGGATCCTCCCTGCGGTGGCCGAACTCGGCATCTTCTTCCCTCGCCCCCCCCCCCGGCCGAGCCCCCCAGTGACCTACGGCGGCCCTCCCCTCTAAGCTTTCCCCCTAGCACCGGCGTCCTCGCCGTCCCAGTCGTTGGTGACCCCCCCCCCCTACTCTCCTACCCAGCCTTCCCTCCCCCCTCCGGCGCTCCCTCCGACTCCGGTCGGGGGGCCCTATCCCGTCCGGCTGGTAGCAGCCGCCTTCGTTTCGCAGCGCCGCCTGGCCGCAGCCGGCGCTCCGCCTCCCTCCCCTCCCGAGCCCGCTCTCGGCGACAGCGCCCTGCATGCCGGCGGCGGGAGCCCCCTCCCCTTCCCCTCCCTTCTTTTCCCCCGGGCGCCGTCCCTATCGGCCCCTCCGGCAGTCGCTGACTCAGCGTCCGCCGCACGTGTGTCCTCTCCTCCAGGCGTCCCCTCCAGCTCTCGGTCTCCCCCTCGGCGGAGCTACCTCCCCTCGGCGGCGTCGACCCCCTCTGGAGTTGCCCCCTCTTGGCCCCCTTCGTCGGCCGGCGTCGCCATCCTTGGCTCAGCATCGAGCTCGGCAGCCCCTCCCGCAGCTGATCGTCCCCCGCCGCCTCGTCCGGTCCCCTCCGGCGGCCCCCGCTGGGATGTCCTTCCCCGCCGGAGCCCCCGCTCCTCACTCGGCCTGACGGCGCCACCGCTCCTCCATTAGACCGCCGGCGCCTTCCCTCCTCTCTAGGCCCGCCGGCGAGCCGGAGTCCGATGGCTCCCACCCACCCCCAGCCCCCGTTCCTTCCGGGTTCCGCGCCCTCCTCGCGCAGAGAACCACCTCGGGGACAGCGCTCCCCTCGGGCAGCGCACGCGCCTATCCCCCCCCTTGGGCCCCGCGCCCCACCTACCCACTTTTGGATTTTCAAATTTCGAACTCATCCGAGTTCGAAGTCGGAGCACCGTTTCAAAAAGAAAAAAGAAAAAAAAAGACATATATATATATTTATATTTCTATATATATATATATATATATATATATATTAATATATATATATATATATATATATATATATATATATATATATATATATATATATATATATATATATATATATATTTTCTATATATTTTCTATATCCTAAGCTGATTAATGATGGTTTTAGTTTGGACCTCTACTAAGGGCCTCACCCGTACCATGTAGGAACTTGGGCTATCTCCCGGTTCCAACCACTTGTTTCTCTTTTCCAATGAAGGCGTTAGCCATTGTTTTTAAAATATATATATATATATATATATATATATATTAGAAAACCCCCTATTTCATTAAAGGCGGCACGAAAACCGCAGACAAAAACCATTTACAAGGCACAAAATGCCGAAGCCTATACAGGTATACCACAAAAAGAAGGAGGGGACAAAGCAAAACCATCGCCGGGGGCTAAGGGGGGGCATCGACCAGAATGCTCTCGAACTGTGGAAACACAGGGTGCTCCGTTTACGGCATTGGTGAGCAACTTCCCGCAAGAGTCGGTCGGCCGAGTATAGGTGGCCTTCGAATTTCGTCTTGTTGCGATTCTTCCAAATGACCCAAGTAGCGGCCGCTGCGACGATCTGGTGGCCATAGGAGGCAGAACCCCAGGTAGCCAGTAGATCGTGGAAGCGTCCACCGCCCTGCTCAATGCTGAAAAGCTGGTTAAGGGTTGTCCAAGTCCTGTTAGGCAGCGTCCCCTGGCAGAAGATGTGATCGATAGTCTCCGTCTGACGCTCGGAGCAGTAGAAACAAGCTGATGCTAAGCTAATCTCGATGGTGTTGAGGATGTCGTCTGTCGACAGTTTCTTTCTAATGACTCTCCACACGAGGAAAGACCACTTCTTAGGGATGCAGGAATGCCAATAGTGTGCTATAGGGAGGTACGACCGGTCGGCGCCCTGGATAGCGATTCTTGTCGACCTCATCGAGAATGCCCCTGACGCCTCCAGGGACCATCTTAACGCATCCGCCTTACCACAGATGCGTAACCCTCTTTTGCGGATGCCATCAGCCGCATCATTGCCGGACCACTCGCGAACCTGGTCCCAATTTCAGTCGTCGGTCGAGGGGTTCCACAAGTCTCTGATCCTACAATCTCTCGGGGTCTCCGTAAGATTTGGGATCATGCTGTCTCCAACCCATCTCTCAAGGAATGGATTCGAGTCGTCCACTCCCAGCTGGAGTCTCATCGCCGGTTCGGCAAGGTTACGGCCGATAAGGATGCGGCGCCAGGCCGCTGAGGATCTGCTGTTGGATATGGCCATAGAGGGGTGGATGTGTTTGAAGTATCTGGCTTTCAAAAACCTGCTCCATAAGTTGTTGCTCGTGCGGGGTTTCCACCACAGTTTCATCGGGAACGCTTTAACAATGTGAGTAAGTTTGGTGAATCCCAAACCCCCCTCGCCTGTCGGGTGAGCCATAGAATCCCAGCTAGCCCAGTGATGCTTATCCTGGCCGTTGTTATGTCCCCAGAAGAAATTGCAAAAGATCTGTTCGATTGAAAAAAGAACCTTAATGGACGGCAAGCACGCCGCCAGTGTATGGATGGGGATGGAGGATAGCACGTGATTGATGAGGATCATCTTGCTACCTGGGAAAAAGGTGGCATTTTGCCACCCATCCAGTTTCTTCCTGATTCTGGTGATTAAGTCCTCGAATATGCCGACGTTGGATCTCCCGTACACTAACGGGCACCCGAGATAGTTGAACGGGGGCTTCGCAGCTGAAAAGGATGTTAGGTAGGAGAGGTTGTTGGCGTGTTCTCTATTGGTGTTATGGTGTGCGTAGATAACGCTCTTGGAAGGATTGATTTTCTGACCGGAGCATCTAGAGTATCTCATCAGTGTATTGTGAACCACCGCCACAGCGCCTTCCTTCCCGGAAGAGAAGATGAGTAGGTCGTCTGCAAATGCCAGATAGGTGATGATAGGGCAGCCACTAGATGTATGATAGTGTTGGAAGTTTGGGATGTTGACCATATTGTTAAGGTTCCTACACATAGCGTCAGCTGCTATGATGAAAACTGTGGAGGATAGTGGGTCGTCTTGTCTCACCCCGCGGTGGGATTTAAAAAATCCCTCAGCGCGGCCATTGATGACCGTGGAGAACCACGAGTTGCTGAAGGATCTCCAGACGATATTGGTCCAAGTTTTCGAAAATCCGAAAGCTCCGAAAACCCAGATCATGAATTGCCAATCCAGTCTGTCATAAGCTTTCTCTATGTCGATTTTGACGGCAATGTTGCCTCCCCTCACTGGAAATTTCATGCAGGTGATTAACTCTTGGGCCAGCATAATATTATCCTGGATGTTCCTCTCGCGAACAAACCCGCTTTGCTCCTCCGAAATGATTTTGGGAAGAATACCAGCCATTCTGGTCGCGATGACCTTGGATATGATCTTGTTGGTGAAGTTACAAAGACTGATAGGGCGAAAGTCACGGAAGGACTCTGGGTTGTCTTTTTTAGGGATTAGGATCAGGTTGGCACTAGAAATGGCTTTAGGGTATATAGCACCTTTGAAGAAAGCGACCGCCGCTTCTGTGATGTCTTGCTTGATAATATCCCAGCAAGTGCAAAAGAATACTCCTAAAAACCTATCCGGACCGGGCGCACTGTGCTCGTTCAGAGCCCACACTGCATCTCTAACTTCCTAAACTGAGGGCGGGCGGTTCAACTGGGCGTTGTCGGTGTCGTTAATGAGGAGGAGGATTTGGTCTAGGAATGATCTGTCTTTGTGAAGTGTCTCTTTGGAGAATAGTTTGGAATAGAAATCCGTGGCTGCCTCATGCATGCTCTTTTGGTCGGTGATAATGTTCTTATTGTCATTTGCTGTCCTCTGAATCGAGAGCTTCTGTCTGCGCCCGGTAACGCAGGCATGAAAGTACTTTGAGTTTTTGTCCCCCTCGCTGTCCCATTTCAACCTCGCTTTCTGTTTTCAGAAATTGGTCTCCATTTTGATACTGAATTTAAGCATAGCCTTGGTGAGGCTTAGGGCTCTCCTAGCCTCTGGGGAGCGATCCGTGACGACCAGGGCTTCGGCGCGGGTGACGTCGTCCTCGGCGACACGAACGGCTTGAAAGATATCTCCGTAGGCGAGCTTGCTCCAGACGGACAAGGCTTTCCTGGTTGCCTTAATCTTGTTGCTCACCCGAACAAGGGGGTTGGGGGAATCCTCGCGGTTCCATGCTTCCTCTACGATGCCCAGAAAATGGGGATGCCCGGTCCAGAAGTCGAAGAATTGGAAGTTCTTTTTGGATGAGTTCGTCTTGTTATTGATCTCAATTAAAAGGGGAGTGTGGTCTGATTCTGTGGAATTAAGGTGGGACAGATTGGTTGTGATCTCCATTCCGTGCCAGAAGGTGTTCGTAAGGGCTCTGTCAAGCCTAGAGTATTGATGATGGTCGCCATCCTGCATGTTGCACCAGGTGAATGTATTGCCAGTGAACTGGAGAGTGGTTAAGTGGGCGTTGAAGATGAAGTTGTTGAAGTCAAGCATGGCCGGAGCGGGAGGGGGGCGGCCTCTGGTTTTTTCTGTGCTGCAGGTGATCGCGTTGAAGTCGCCAATACAAAGCCAAGGGGAGTTGGTGTGGAGATGATGGATGTCAAGGAGGTCGTCCCATAGTTGTTTCCTCTCCGCAATATCGCAGCTGCCATGGACTGCTGAAAGGATGGCACGATTGGGAAGTCCTGGGTGGTCGAACCAACAGAAGAGAGCCTGCCGGAAGTTGTGGATGACTCCCAATTTGACGTCCTTCATGCAGAGGATCCAAATATCATGTCTGCCAGCTATGGCCATAGGAAGGCCCAGTTGCAGTTAGATGTATTTTAATCTTTTAGAGAGGATTTTGGGTTCAAGAATGATCAGGATGTCGATCTTGTAAATTTTCCGTAGGTTGATAATTCTCCTTAACGTCGGTTTGTTCGCCAGACCGCGGACATTCCAGGATAAGATGTTTAGCATAAAGGATGTTGTAGGGGTTTTTTTTTCGTTTGGCGGCGGATCTGGTTTGGATGGTAGTGGTTACAGTAGGTCCGAGTTTAGCATTGGCTTCGCTCGAGATAGAAGGTCCTGCCTCCGTTGAGGGTAGGTGATCGTTACATGATTGCTCTTGCGAGGTCTGTTACTGATTGACCGATTCCCCGACCGAGTCCAGGATAGGATTCTCTGGTGGGATAATTATGTAGTCACTGGTGCTCCCTGTCAGGAGATTAGTTTGCTGAAGGGGGAAACCCGCGACAAGGACCTGGAGCCCTCTCTGAACATGGTCTGGCTCTAGAATAGCTCGGGCCTCTACCACTGGATCTTCGATGGTGAGCTGTCGATTGGCTTCGGTGGTATCAGTAAACTGTTCTACGCCTACTGGATTTGGGAGAAACTCGGTAAGCGCGCGGTCGACAGGGGAAGAGGCTGTCTCCTCATATATATATATATATATACATATATATATATATATATGTTTGTTGGATTTATATATAGATATATACTCCTTCCTCCTCCTAGTTGTCCCCATGGCCGCATGAGCTTCCTCCTCGTTCGCTCCCGGCGCCGGGGCCGTGCCACCATAGGGACCGGCTCCAGCTCCTCCCCTCCCGTCCCGGAGGAGCCCGTGTTGGCGCCGTGCCCCAACAACCGAAGTGGCCCCAGCGCGCGCTCTCTCGAGGCTCAGTCGCCGTCGCTTGCGTGGACGCCGGGGTGGCCCCCAAGCTGTGGTGGCCACCTCCGCCCCCTCGCTCGCCCTTCTGAGTCATTGTCGACCAGATCACAGTGGCCGCAAGTGGCGGCCGCCTAGTGCCACCCCGCTTCGGTGGCCTCCTCCGTCGGAGACCCATCGCATTACCCCCTCCTTGCACGCCCAGTGCAGCCAGGACGCCGGGCCATCATCCTCCGCGGGACCTGGCTTTTCCTGCCCTCCAGCGCCCCGCCCTTCCACGAATTTAAATTCAAATTTTGAAACCCCCACATCAATGATGTGACATCAGGCGGACGGGCTGGCTATGCGCTACCGTCCCACTATGCGCCTGCGGCTCCGAAGGGCGGCTCTTGGCCTGTTGTTGGCTATGCACCCCACACCTGCTAAGCTCACCCCCTCTGCGAGGGGAGCCATGCGCCCGGCCCTGCCTCGGATGGCTATACGCCCAACGTCCCTCCCTCGGTCTACCTTCCCCCATTCTTTCGGGCGGATATGCTCCCACAGCGCCCGGCCTGGCTCAGCATCGCGCTGGCGACCATGAGCCCATCCCCGACCCGTCGACATTACGTCCTGCTCCTCCCTGGAAGAGCATGCGCCCTCTCCCCCTGGCGGGCATGTACCCTCTCTCCCTCGCGTGGGCGACCATGCACCCACCCCCTGTAGGTCATGCGCCCACTCCCCCCGCGGCCCATGCGTCCATTCTATCGGAGGTCCCCTTCAGGAAATCTTTTGTGGAGATCCCGAAGCCAGATCGCAGGACAAAATTTTCTCCTCCCCCAGTTGACACCGTTTTGCTATAAACCAAATTCCAGTATCCCTCCGACGGACAACCCATTTGCGTTCCATTCTCTTCGACAGCGATATCCTCCCTCCCAGCCAGCTTCGCGAAGACATTCGTGTTGAAGTTTCCTTCTGGGTTCCCCAAGATCACCGTTATCCAAAAAGTGATTGCAGGATGGGGGCTCATCTCCACCTACAGGATAGCCCCGTTAGATCCCAAACACCTGCTCCTCCATCTTTCCTCTGACCCCGACTTCTTTTTAGTTTGAGCCAAAGGCTCCACTCGCGTTGGAACATACAACATCAAGATCGCTAAATGGTCCTCCGACTTCAGCCCATCAGTCGACTCTACGATTATCTCGACGTGGATCACCCTTCCAAACCTACTCCTAGTCTACTTCGCTCCCGCAGCTCTCAAGAGAATCGCGAGCTCTTTCGGATCGATGGTGGCCATTTCAGAAGAAACATGCATCTTATCCAAAGGCAACTACGTGAAGATATACGTGGAACTGGACCAATCTTCAGACCCACCCAATCAGATTCAGATTGACCTCGGGGACGATTACACCTCCAAAACCTGGAGTACGATAACTACATAATCTTCTGCAGGCACTGTCGATCCAGAGGGCACCTCACTAGGCTTTATTTCAAAGCCCACCCATAGCTTCAAAAGAGAACCCCTCCGTAAACAGCACTCTCGGAAGACAGTTTAACTCATTTCCATATCCCCATTCTCCCCATCCCAAACTCTCACTCTCATTTTGCTGAGAGCGATAGCTCCCCCAGCCCCCGATCTTCTTCGAAGAAGGCCATCACCCCCTATGATCCCCCGAGCATCGTTCTCAACAACCAATTCGACATCCTCACCGTCATCCCGTCCAACTCTCCATAAAAGCATCCCCAACCAAGCTCGTCCCCTCCTGAGGTCATCAAGAAGCCCACTGACCCACATCAAACAATCGACTCTTCCCCGAGTGGCAGAGGAGCAGATCAGACGGCTTTGAACATCCATCCCGATCCCCTCGCTGGATCTCCTCTAACCTACGGCAGAGATCTCACGATCGTCCCAGCGATACAGAGTATAGTCCCGGCTGACAGACTTTAACAAGCTATAGAAGCAGGCTTTCTAGACCCCGAAAACCCCCTCTGTGCTCTCGCCGAGATAGACAAAGATGATGTCGCCACCCCCCCCCCGGTGGAGGGCGGCGGGCTCCCCGCTCGCAGCCTGCTAGACTCGACGGCGGATGCCGCCGGAACACCTCAGTGCGCCTCCAAAATCCCTGCCAACAAGAAGAAAAAAAAAAGCCCACGTCCAGGACCACTTGGTCAGCCACTAAGCTCAACACCCACACCATCCACAAACAACCCAATGCCTAACATCCTCTCATGGAATGTTAGAGGGCTGGCCAACAAACCTACATTGAGGAGATTAATTAGCCTCAAGAAAATCTACCGAATTGACCTTATGATCATCATTGAACCCAAAATCTCCAAATGGAGACTCAAATCCATTCAACTCCAACTCGGCTTCGCTTTTGCGGTTGCCGAAAGCCATGACATTTGTGAACGACTTCGATTGCAAAATTGGCATCGTGAACGACTTCGATTAGGCACTTTCCTGCTGGGTTGAGCACCCTTTCCTGAAGTCCAGAGTTCTTTTATCCGCTGTCCACGGCAGCTGCAACTTCACCGAGAGCAAGAACCTAAGGGATACCCTCATGGCCACCCACTAACTCTTCAACAATATCCCGTGGATCTGCCTTGGAGACTTCAACACTATCTCATATCGTGAGAAGAAATCGGGAGGTCCCCTCCCCACAAATAGCGCTGAATGACTTCAACACTTTCATCTTCAGCGCCCACTTGTCCCCCCTGCAGTACACCGGCAATGCCTTCACCTGGTGTAACATGTAAGAGGGCGCCCGCAGATAATACTTTCGTCTAGATCGAGTGCTGGTTGACAATCGATGGACCGACTTAGATTTCATCTCTAACCTCTCTCACCTTAACTCTACGGAATCAGATCATTCCCCCTCCTAATAGAGACCAGCAACAACTTCACCCAGATCAAAAAACCCTTCCGCTTCCTGAACTTCTGGAGACATCACCCCAATATCAGAAACATTGTGGCCTTCGCGTGGAGATCTATCAACAACCCAAACCCCCTCATCTGCGTCATAGTTAAACTCAAAGCCACCAAGAGCGCGTTATCGGCTTGGAGCAGAATCGCTTTTGGTAATATTTTCCAAGCCAGCAAGACGGCTTAAGATGACGTCACTTATACGGAGATCCAGTTCGCCGAATACAGGTCGCCGGAAGCTCGCACTGCCCTGAACCTTACCAAAGCACTTCTCAAATCCAGGCTGAAGGTCGAGACAGAATTCTGGAAGCAAAAAGCCAGAATGTCCTGGGATTCTGAGGGCGACAAAAACTCTGGATTCTTCCACGCTTGTGTTAAGGGTCGCAAAAATCAGCTCAATCTTCACTAAATCTCAGATGACAACGACATCCTCCTCAAAGAGTAGAACAGCATTAACACGACGGCCGCTAACTTCTACACCAAACTTTTCTCCAAAATGAACGTCGTTAAAGATAAGGCTTTCCTGGCTAAGGTCCCCAGCCTGATCAGCGATCAGGAGAACGTCACGCTGTTGACCCCCCTCCCCGGAGGAGGTTAAGTCCATAGCCTGGTCTCTTGACGAGCACAGCGCTCCCTGACCCGACGGTTTCTCCAGAGCTTTCTTTCGCTCTTGTTGGAAGATTATAGGGCCTGACTTCCACGATGCCGTGGTGGCATTTTTTGCAGGTGCCAACTACCCCAAAGCCATCTCCCGGGTCAACCTTATCCTGATCCCTAAAAAAGACAACCCAAAGATATTTAAAGACTACAGACCGATCAGCCTATGCACCTTCACCAATAAAATTATCTCAAAGATCATCGCGACCCGCATATCCACTCTTCTTTCCAAGATAATGTCCGAGGAGCAAAGCAGCTTCGTCCCCGGATGGAACATCACTGATAACATCTTACTAGCTCAGGAGTTGATCATCTGTATAAAATTCCCATCCAGGGGGGTAACGTCACCATCAAACTTGACATAGAGAAAACCTATGACCGTCTGGACTGGCAATTCATGATTTGGGTTTTCAGAGACTTTAGGTTCTTGGAGACTTGGATCGATATCATCTTCAGGTCCGTGAACAACTCTTGGTTCTCCACGGTCATCAACGGTCAAATCGACAGTTTCTTCCAATCCAGTCGCGGAGTCCGTCAAGGGGATCCTTTATCGACCACAATCTTCATCATCGCTGCCGAAGCGCTCAGCAGAAACCTTAACAACATGGCAAACTCGCCTGGATTTTGTCACTATCATGCCACCGCGAGATGCCCTCTCATCACACATTTGGCCTATGCCGATGACATCCTCATCTTCTCTTCCGAAGACATCAGGTCGGTGGAGGTGATCCGCAGCACTCTAGAGAAATATACCAGATGCTCTGGCCAACGTATCAACGTCGACAAAAGCGTCATCTACACCCATCACTATGTCGACCGGAATCATTCGTCCAACCTCACCAACATAACCTCCTTCACCACCGCATACCCACCATTCTCCTACCTTGGATACCCGCTGGTGTACGGTAGATCGAGCTCAGGCATCTTCGAGGGGTTGGTGAACAAAATCAAAAGAAAGATCGAAGGTTGGCACAATGTGACCCTCTCCCTGGGAGGCAAGCTGATCCTCATCAAGCATGTCCTATATCGCCATCTACATCCTGGCAGTATGCTTCCCCCAAGAAAGTCCTTTCTGAGATCGAATCCCTTTTCGCCAACTTCATTTGGGGACACAGTGACGGCAAGGACAAGTATCACTGGGCCAGCTGGGACACTATAGACAAATCAATCGATACAGGAGGTCTTGGCTTTTCCAGACTAGTGCACATCATCGACGCATGTTCCATGAAGTTGTGGTGGAAGCTGCGTACAGACAACTCCATATGGACTAGGTTTATGAAGGCCAGATATTTCCCATATTCTTACTCCTTGACTGTCGTCGCTAATAATAGATCCTCTGTATCCTGGCGTAGGATCCTCCATGGCCGCTACCTTGCTGAACCTTTTATAATCGAGAACCCGGATAACCTTCAGTAGTCCCTCACGCCCGATGGCTCCTTCACGATAGCCTCTGCCAAGTCGATGGCGAGAAGCACCAAACCGCCTACTCCGTTGATCGCTCCTTTTTGGCACTCCTGCCTCCCAACAAATGGTCGATCCTCATCAGGAGAGCATATCGACGGAAGTTACCTACCGACGACTCCCTTACCTCCATCGGCTACAGCTTAGCATCAAAGTGTCATTACTGCACCTCCCACCAATCAGAGACATCAAAACACATCCTTCTCCATGGCGACATCGCTAACCAATTATTGTCCATTCTTTATCAGCGATATGGCAAGGCACCCCATACTGGGAGCTTCAACGATCTTCTGGCCAGCTGGGGATCCTCTCATGTGTATCAGATCGTCGCAGTCGCTGGCATTTGGGTGATATGGAAGAACAAAAACAAATTTTGATACGAAGGCCACCAATTCAATCTCCAACAGCTTCACAGGGAAGTTCTCCAGCAGTGTTTCCGTATCAGCAGTAGATGCTCTCACACACCTAAATGTTTTTGGCGGACGCTGTTCTAGTTCGACTGTTCCTCTTTGTTGCACTTGGTCTTTTTTGGTTACAGTTTTTGGGCTTTCTTTCGCGCTTAGCGTGCTTACTTGTATAGGCTTCAGCATTTTGTGTCTGATACATCAATAAAGTCATTTCGTTCAAAAAAAAAAATTTTGGATTTATATATTTTGTTAAACACGTTAACTGAATATCAAAGTTTCAGTAGGAATGATTTTTTTTAAGACAAACTTGCTTTATTTCGGTTGGGAAAATGGAAGTATATAGGAAGGAAAATCTTTATGCCCGTGCCAATGACCTTTGAGTACATATATTAAGTAAAGAATATCAATTGTTTTTGGGCAATTATTTCTTGTTGGGTCATGTATTTATTTCTTGTTTTTGTGTCCTAATGCAAAGTTCATGTCCTCTTTTTTACTGGAATTTTGTTTTCCTCTGATATCTAATTTTTTTTGTTCCAGTAAGGCTATAGCTGGTCAGTGTAGTAAGTTAATACCTTGACTAGGGGAAAACGAGCTTTGATAGCTAGCAATTTTACTTCAAAAAAGCTCAATAAAAACAAAACACTTGTTTAATGCTAGTCAAGAATACAGTAGTACTTGGTCAAGATCGAGTCCGATGAAAGAAGAACAAAAGAGAGAAAGAAAGGATAATAGTGAACCAGTTAGCAGGGATAAGTATTCTTGAGATTATCAACTTGTGATAGTTAAGAGTTTCAATGCATAAATACACAAGTCTTGTTTCTTTCTCCTATATTTCATACACTCTAATTGAAATATATAGACACAAGTTAGGAAGTGCTTGATAAGACCTAGAAAGCAAGAAATGTCGGACGTATCATACACAATTTTGATACTCCAAAATACACTAGTAGCTAGATGTTGGATCCGTGTCAATGTGTTCTCACTAGGACAAGATTTATGTTGAAAGAGTGAATAGAACTACGAAAACCAACTTGGAATGAGACCCATAGGAAAAAAACAGTATGGACTCACTATTTAGTTACATTCATACAGTTTGCTTCACTTTTTCATGCTGGTCTTTTGATGCTTGTCCGATTTTTGAAAGAATTTACCCACATCATGCCTACATTTTATTTTCATGTTCATTTTTACTAGTTTGAAATGCAATTGGCTTTATTTTCATTTTCAAACTTTGTCTTCTTTCTTATTTGTTTAATTGTTTTGAACTATGTATATGTAAAGGATTTGTGAACCATGAGTTGTAAAGATTTGTCTTTCTAAACTCTACTTTCTGACTTATCAGTGTGGAGAAATATAAAAGTTAGTGCCTTGTTGTTTAGGTCAATTGTCATGAGTTTAATGCATTTATCAATAGATTTTCTTAATTCGATCAATCTTTTTCCAGATTTAAATTATTTGGTTTAACCAAGTTGGTCATCTCATTGAACTCTTGGAACCTAGAGTTTTGTCATAAAATTTGGTTTCAACATTGTAAATTTTGATATTATATGTCTACCTTAAAAATAAAATTGTAGTTTTCAATTACAATAAATAAATGTTTGCATCTTTATAAGTAGAATATACTATTTATTGTAAATTGAATTTATCTTATTGAGAAATATTTTTTCGTATTTCTTTGAGAAATAATTTCCTTCAAATAGCTATCCCAAAGTTGCAACTTCATTTATTGTCTACGCTTTTGTAATTACTCAAAATCTATAATTCCAATTAAGTTCATTTATTTCTATCATTATTGCATTTGTAGCAATACTAATGTTGTTGTAACCGATTGGTTTAAATGAGTGCGGATTTGATTGTGATATTATTTTATACGGTAACTAGAGTAAATTGCTAATGAGACTTATTTAGTATATTGGGTGTGAGGATATTTAATATATGGTAAGTATACTATAAGTTGAATCCTAACTGTTCAAATTCAGTTTTAAATTTTTTTTGGCTTTGATTACTAGTTTTATTTGGGCTCAAGCAGCGTCTTGTGTTTTAGATTTGTTTGCATTCAGATTGAGTTTCAAACTCGAAAGGGTGAAAAACGAAGTCTATATCATATTTACATCACTCTCATTTTCTACAAAGAATTTGCTTGTGGATCTATAAACTTATAATAAAATATATTATATGTTTTCATAAAATTGGCTGATTGGGATATAAGTCAGTATAATCTTATCGAATTTGAGACGACCCCATCGAAAATTGCTCATAAATTTTGGATAAGTCAATATCTCTTATAACGTAATGATATTGAAAATTTTGACCATTAACTATATTTGGTTTTTTTGGCTTTAGCTTACTTCTGCTAAAGATGTGTATATTGGGCTAGCACACTTGCTGAAACATTTTTGCTCGAGAGATTTTTTAGTCGACATAATTAAATATTAAGGTACTTTATTCCTTCATAAATGAGGAGCCTTCTATTGGTGTAGATGGATCCAAAGGAAATCCAGTAGTAAGTAAAGTTTTACGGTAATTGTCGGTTTCAGATCTCTAAATTACTTTTGATTGGAAAAACCATGCATGATTAATCAATCATAGTTTGGTATTTGTTCTTGCTGTATTATTTACTTATTCAATATTTTAATGTAATGTATCAAATTGATGATATAAATATGTATGATTGTATGTATTAATTTTGCACTACATAATTCATAAGGATATTTTTGCAATTAAGAAATATCTAACAAAAACTATTTATCACACTATTTTACAAATATTGTTGAATAAATTTTACTGTTAAAATTCATAGTCCAATTATATTTTTGTACAAAATGGACAAATTTTTGCATTAGTGCAATTATACTTCATGTTAATATGCAAACCAAACTCAATTTTCTAGAAGGCAAAAATAATTAGAAATATTTTAAATGTTTAGGAAATGAGAAACATGTTAACAATAACGGTAATAGGAAATTACTTTTTGTACTCTCCTATTCTTAACATGATCTTTGTAATATTATCTCTCCAAGCCCGAAATATTAGAGATTGTGACTCATTATGAAAGGCTCAAACATGCCAAGGGTAAAGCAAGCATAAGGGACTATCTAAAAATGATGTACATAATGACATATCCTCTGAAGTACAATTGGTAAGCCAAAATAAAGAGGTACAAAATTGCTTCGATCATATGGAAAGATATTTTTTATATTGACAACCTAAATTTTCTAGTCATTTTTTTCCTAAATTTAATTAGAAAATGTATTGTTGAAGTCTATGAGCCAATTATCTTGGTTTATATATATGGTTTTGTATATTATTGTATTAATATGATATTTTTGCATGTTATTTTTGCATGTTTGAACCTTAGTTGATCATATTGGAATTTCTTCCCAGACAAAGAAATCATAATATTATTCTGTCACAATACTTGGATTATGTTAGGCAAGCATTAGCTTGCATATAAATTGTGTCTGTTTGCCATTAAATATCAAGAACAAGAATTACAGAGGAATTGAACTTGATTGCAAACTCGCTTGTACAAGAGAAAGCCTAGAAAGAAAACCTAGGAAACAATCTAAGTACAATTGTTTAGTTTTTGATTTTGGGGGTGACGATAGAGGCTCGAAAAAGTGTAGCAACTCTGTCTTACTCCTTGTACTATGTGACACGATCCTTGCTCTTAAAGAAAATTGCCCTTCCTAGGTTGTTTGCCTTTTGCATGGGTGTGGTACCCTGCTATTTATAGTGATTTCGGGATGAAGGATATTTTGAGCCGCATGGATGGCCACGTAACTGCAACAGCACATAAAGACTCACTCTTTGGCTGCCAGCTGGTGGTTTGTTGAGATTTCTTTGTTGGATCAAATCTGGGTGGTTGAGACTTGGTCAAATTGCCATGTGTCCCCCCACAACAGAGTAAAATCAATCTTCTGCGGCCCGGATCAACTTGACCGCATGCGGTACCAAGAGTCTTTCTTCTGCGGCCTGGATCAGCTTGGCCGCATGAAATCTCAAGGGCTCGGATCATCTTGGCCGCATGAGGTCTCAAGAGTCTTCCTTCTGTGGCTCAGATTGGCTTGGCCGCATGAGGTCTTCAAGAGACTTCCTTCTGCGGCTCGGGTCATCTTGGCCGCATGAAGTCTGAAGAGTCTTTCTCCTGCGGCTTAAGTCTACTTGGCCGTATGGGGTCTCTAAGAGCCTCGCTTCTGCGGCTCGGTTTTACTTGGCCGCATGGGTTCTTCGAGATCCTTGCTTCTGCGGCTAGAGTCAACCTGGCCGTATGGGATCTTGGAGAGCCTTGCTTCTTTGGCTTGAGTCTACTTAGCCGCATGGGGTCTCGAGGAGCATTCCTTCTGCGGCTTGGTTTTACTTGGCCGCATGGGATCTCCAGGAGCCTTGCTTCTGCGGCTCGAGTCCACTTAGCCGCATGGGGCAATGATCTGCATAAACATAGACTGCCTTGGTGGTGGAGCCACTGTCTTGTGGTAGCAGTAGTTGATGGCGGCTTGGGTGCAGTGATATCCTGGAAAGGGCTCCTCACACATCAAGGTTGCTTCTCTCTCCTTGCGTTTGTGAATGACCACCTCTCGCAAGTCGAGAGCAGATTGATCTACCTTTGCATCCGTTTTGCGGGCCCGGGGATTCCGAGCGCCCGGGTGCATAGGTATCATATTTGCTCCCTGATCTGAGGCTAGTAAAAGCACTTGCTCTCGATCGTTGTAGGAAGACTTTTGGGACTATCATATTTGCTCCCTGATCTGAGGCTAGTAAAGCACTGCTCTCGATCGTTGTAGGAAGACTTTTGGGACCATCATATTTGCTCCCTGATCTGAGGCTAGTAAAGTACTGCGCTCGATCGTTGTAGGAAGACTTTTGAGACCCACCCTGTCCGTTAGCCCTGGGGGACTGGACGCGGGTGGTTCTGTACAACTTTCCATCCGGAGCCTGTATAACAGTTAACGATGCCCGCTGACGGTCAGCAGCTTGGACAGTTGATTGGGCTTGTTGGGCCTGCACTGCCCTAGACTTCTTCGACTTAGCACCCGAAGGTGCGTAGTAGGAAGAGACCAAGTTGGAAGGAGAGAAGGGAAGTTGGTACCCTTTTCGAAGGAGGGAAGGGGGATCTATATATAGAATAGAGTGAGCCATTTCTTCTTCTCCTTTCCGATGTGGGACTAAAAGCAATATCCTCTTTTCCATGCTTCTACAAGACCCCTTCAAAGTTTTTAAATTGCAAATTTGGAATACTTTGAATGAGAAGCATGGAAAGTAGGGCTGTTTAGGTGTGACAATCCTATCAGAGGTAGCATGGACGTGATAGGTTTGGGTACTTCCGTTGGGGATTTTATGTGGACTTATCATCCTTGGCGTACCTTGGTTTTAGGTACAGATAATAAGTTGAGAGATAGAACCAACATATTTACTCAGAGGTGATATGGACGTGGTAAATATGAGGTTGATGGTAGAGCTTTCCTACTCAGAGGTGATATGGACATGGTAGGAGTGAACTCGGTGAGGATACACAGAACAACTCAGAAGTGATATGAACATGGTAGGAGTAAAATCGGTGAGGATACACAGAACAACTCAGAGGTGATATGGACATAGAAGTTCTATGATTGATGCACCACAACGCAGGGGTTGTTGCATGGGGGGTTTACTCAGAGGTAAGGTGGATGTTGTAAACATTTGTTTTTAGCATCATCTGCTTTGTAAGGGGTAGGAAAACAACTCAGAGGTGATTTGGACATGGTTGTTCTACTACTAGGGAGTGATTGCAACAGAACAACAGGGCTCTAGAAGCATATGATTGTGAGAGAAGGGGTGCTTGTACTAGAGGACCTAATACAGCATTTGTGAATGATAAAGGACATCCCACTGGGGGACTTTTGTGGACCTATTGCCCTTTTGTGCATCTGGAGATGCGAGCAATAGATTTGAATGATATTTTGTGGACCTATTACTCTTTTTGTGTACCGATGGTGCGAGTAATATATTAGGATAACTTCTGTGGACCTATTACCCTTTTGCGCACTGGTGGTGCAGGTAATAAATTTGAAACAAAACCTAACAGAGGTAATATGGACGTGATAGGCTCTGTGGTCTTAACACCATGTCTTTTATCCCGGGTTGGGTACAGGTATTAAGTTAGGAGATTATCTATATCAGAGGTAATAAGGACGTGATAAAGATAGAATCTATGGGGGCATAGAATGACTCAGAGGTAATATGGACGTGAATGGTTCTATAAATGACAACCGTAGAGGATTGTCATGGAAAGGGTGCTTTACTCAGAGGTAATATGGACATGGAAAGCATCCTTCTACTAGAATAACAGTTCAGAGGTAATATGGACATAGCTGTATTCTAGGGAGTTATGACAACTTTGGGGTTATCGTAATGGGGGTGACTACTCAGAGGTAATATGGACATGGTAGACACGGTTATAGAAGGACACTTCAGAGGTGATATGGACGTGAAATGTTTTCTATGTGGTCATGATGACACAGAGTCTTCACGGGAGATGCAACTACTCAGAGGTAATATGGACATGGTAGATGCACAATAGGATGTAAGAAAGCAATCCAGAGGTAATATAGTCGTGGAGGGCTTTACTTACTGAGATTTAGTATAGGAGGGTTGAATAAGTTTTCACCAGGATCTGTGAGCACGCATGAGGGCACATGAGCTCCTGTTGGCGTTGCTGATGAAGATGGGTTTCGGGGAAGTTGCATCCCCTAAGTTGCTCTGGACGACATCGTCCTCGGTGGAAGGCTCTCGCTGTTCTAACCGCTATTCCCATTGAGATCCAGGTGTTGAGCTCAAGGCTCTTCTTCGAAGAAATTGAGTGCCTGGTCTTCTTCCTCTGCGAGATCATTTGTGGAAACCATGTTGACGGATAGTACCTTCTGTAGGTCCCGGTTATTGGTGGTGCCGCCACTATTATTTGTTATTGGAGGTGGTACTAGGACGTTTGCCTTTATCCTCTCCATCCGAGATGTGTACCAACTGGCGAGCCTTCTTTAACTTCGCCTCCGCATTGGTGGCGCTTATGATGAAGGTCGTCCAATCCCTGAACTGATCTTCACCCATCCAGATGCTGATTACGGGGAGCAACTTCTTCTGGCAGATTTTAATCAAGGAGCTTTCTGGATTTCCATGGGGCAATCTCATTGCGGTTTGGCGAAACCGTTCGATATAGTTTCTTGTTAGCTCCCTCTTCCCCTGAACGACGTCCATAAGGGATGACATTGTCATATCATGTCCCACTTCATAGAATCTTTCTAGGAACATGTGCTTGAAGCCTTCAAAAGAATGGATAGATTTGTCCGAAAGGTTGCGGGTACCAGTCGAAGGCAATCCCCTCCAATGCTCTGATGACTAATCGCGTGAGGATGGCATCACTATGCGGTAAGTGGTCAGTTGTGACCTCAAAATACGTCATGTATCGACTAGCAAAGGTCTTCATGTCATATGAATCGATATGAAACGGCTTCTACCGTGGCGGAAAAGGAATATCTCTCCACGCAACGGGATATGGTTGTCGTGTTTTGAGGTCCCAGGAGGAGTCTCGGGCATTGAACATTGCTTGAAGCACATGGAATTCCCTTCTTGCCTCCCTGGCTTTGTCTGCAGCTGAAGGAGCGGATGCTCCTAGAGGATTGTCACCCAAAGGAAGAGCGTCGTGTTGGAATCCGTATTGACTGCGGGTCCCAAGCTTGTTTGTCCAGGCGTCCATGTCGGTTGAGTCGGTAGGGCAGCTTTGATTTCGTCTACTGACTTGACCAGGGACAGGAGCATACTTCTAGATGTTGCCGATCAGTAGGTCCTTCATGGTCATCGTCGGCCATAAAGACCGTCCGTACGTAGGTAGACGTGGAAGGGACCGTAGAAGAAGTGCTCCCAGTATCGTATCCTCGTACAGAGAAATCGTCGGAGAACGTCGTAATGTCCTCTTCCTCGGACTCGGAAGGGGTGCTACCCCCTGCGCAAGAAGCCGGATCGTCTTGACGAAGGCGGTCACCCTCAGGGACGTTTATGTCTGTTGCATAATTTCAGTGGATTGCTACCCCTTGTGTATGCTCTTGGAACACCGGGTTGTCGCATACATTAAGGGGAATGCTACCCCCGGCTTCATCTAACCCCAAGGAGGTCGAGGATGCACCCCCAGGTGTTGGGAACTTCTTTCTGGATCGAGTGCCTAGGTAGACACCCCATGTGGTTATCGGTGGTAACCCTCCAGACGAGAGTTTCCTTACATTGCTGGCTGAGATTGTCGAGCTGGAAGAGCCTGTCTTCTTTCCTCCCTTGCCGGAAAGAACCTTCCAAGTTGAATTACAGGAGGAGAAAAGGAATTCCTTATCTCCCGAGATTTGCACCAGTTCCTCAAGTTGTTGTCGGACAGGTGCTGGCTGGTGCAGTCGTTGAAAAGTGGACTGCCGATCTTCAAGTACTGCTGACTTGTTGCAGCAGCAGTTGATGATGACCTAGGTACAACGACGTCCCAAAAAGGGCTCATCACATGCCCAGGTTGCTTCTTTCTCCTTGCGTTTGTGAGTAATCACCTCTCGTAAGTCGATAGCAGACTGATCTACCTTTGCATCCAATTTGTAGACTCGGGTACCCCGAGCACACTGGTGTGTAGGTATCATGTTTGCTCCCTGTTCCGAGGCTAGTAAAAGTACTTGCTCTCGATTGTTGGAGAGAGACTTTTGAGATCCACCCTGTCCGTTAGCCGTGGGGGACTGGATGCGGGTGGTTCTGTAAAACTTTCTATCAGGAGCACGTATAACAGTTAACAGTGCCTGTGACGGTCAGCAACTTGGACAGTTGACTGGGCTTGTTGGGCCCGCACTGCCCTAGAGTTCTTCGATTTAGCACCGGAAGGTGCATAGTAAGAAGTGTCCAGATTAGAATATTCCACATTCTCAATGGACCGCATGGAATCGGATCCGTATGAGAGACGGTCGAACACAGAGCTTCTGACAGGGCCGCATGAGATACCCTGTCTGTGGCCAGGATTGGCTGTCGCACGGGGCATATGCCTGTGGCCAGAGTTGGCTGCCGCATGGGCCATCTGCCTACGGCCAGAGTTGACTGCCGCATGGGCCATCCGCCTGCGGCCAGGGTTGGCTGCCGCATGGGCCATCCGCCTACGGCCAGAGTTGTTTGCCGCATATGCAGACTGCTCATCTCTCTTATGCGGCCTCTTCCTCGTTCGCATGGATTTCCCTTGTGTCCTCAAGAACACAGCATCGTAGTGCTTTCCTTTGCTGGATTTGGGGACAATAGGGTTCTCCGCGGTCGGAAGCAAGGCTGCAGAAGGGCTTTGATCACCGTCTTGGGCTGCAGAAGGAGCTTCTTCGAGAACCTGGTCGGGGAAAACAGTTTTGTGCTTTGACGTCCTGCGGGTTCTCTTTGGGTTGGCTCGCTTCTGTGACGGGCTGGCGCTCCCTTCAGAGAGCATTTATTCGAATGCTCGTTGGTCAAAATGACCCACCAGCATTTGCTGCGTAGAGCCAAGCTTGGAAGCGTCAGATTGCATCACCAACTTCTAATTAGAGGAGAAGGATGTCCCCAGCCGAGTCGCCATCGTATTTGCCATTAAATATCAAGAACAAAAATTACAGAGGAATTGAACTTGATTGCAAACTCGCTTGTACAAGAGAAAGCCTAGAAAGAAAACTGTCACGACCCGCACCCACTGTGAGGGTACGAGTACGTAACAACGCCCAGCCTACGCCGCAGTATCGGCGGTAGAACGCTGTCCTAGGTCACAACATCTAACAGTTTAAGATAATAAACAGTTATACTCCCCGAATAGGGGTGACATAACAAAATATATCTCAATCACATCTAAGGTAGAATACGATAAGATAGAATGATATAAAAGATGCAAGATCCAAATCCACAGGAATACAATAGAGAGAAAGCTAAGTGTCTATGATAAACTCCACTGACAACCAGAAATAATACAGATACAAATAACAACTCAAATCTCCAATTCAAGAAATAAGACAAAGATATCTATGGAGCAACAGTCTCTACAGCTAAGGGATCCGACTGGAAGTCCGGATCGCAAGTGTCTCTAAGGCTGTCCCATAGAAAGTATCTAAGCAGGCCTCCTCCTCGTCCTCTGTAAAATTTTCAACAGGTCCAATCAGGACAGAAACGAGCACATATCTCTCAAAACAGTTTATAGCAGGTTAGGAGTATAAATCATGCAATAGAGTAAAATACAGAAAATGCTGAAAAGGAAATACGGGAAAATAGGAGATATTTTGTAACTGAAAGTAAATACATGATAAGTAAAGACTGTAAGTGGCTAAGTGATTTAGAGTACAATATGGTTATGTAAACGGCTTAGGGGCACATGAATACAACTAAGAGGCACATGAATACCTACTGGGGATAATGGTCACATAATCAATTCTACTCACCCCGCCCCAATCAATACACAAGGATCCATTCAAGTTACGTTATTGGCACATTAATACAGCTAAAGATATGTGAACTCATGTAATGAGTAGTACATGAGGCACATGATAGTACATGAAGGCACATGAGAACATGTGAATACATGAACTTAGTACGAGTATAAGGAGTACGTGATGCACATGATAAAGTACATGAACACAAAATACCCGATGCACCCGTAGAGGGATAACATCTCAGGAAAGGATCCATATAGTACTAATCCGTGAAGATACGTGTCAGCATCAAGTAAAGTAATCTAGAGCAAGAATATAGTCCAGACAGGTATGAAAAGATCGGAGAATGTACTCACCTGCTATCTGAATGTCCAAGATGAAAGTACTGTCCGAGGAGTGGTGTCTGGATCCTATTAGAACAGCACAAGTCACAACAAGTCCAGAATGGTAATAAGATGCACTACAATGCATTCTACATGAATCTAGGTCAATCTAGACCAAAGTCAACTTTTGGTCAACTCTGGTCAACCCTAGAAATCAAACAAGGTCAACTAAGTCAAACCTAAGTCAAACAAGTCTATACTAGTCTAACTAGTCTATTCTAGGTCTAACAAGGCTACACAAGTCTAACTAGGCTCTAAACTGGCACACAGATACACCCATAGGCTAAGAGCCTAGGCTATAGGCTATACCATGCCTATGAACCAAACCATAAATCACATACACAAGTCAAAATACATCTAATATATAATACATTCTAATATAGAGATACACATATTGATATATATTACATAATCTAATATAGAAATACATATTAACATATAGGCTACCTATATGTATACCACACATACATTTATATATAATATATATGATAGTACACACACACATTATATAATATATAGGATATATATATATTACATCACAATATATATATATATATATATACCTTCACATATATATAGAGAAAGGAAAGTACAATGTGGTGGGGTGTGTGTGTGAGAGATACATGGCATAAGGGTGTGAACATAGAGTGTCAATAGAGTGTGTGAAGGCTGGAACCTGTGAAACAGTGTAAACATTTATGACACAGTGAAGTGAGAGCAAGAGAGGACATGCAATACCAAAACAGTGGCTAATCATTGGTTCACATGACATTTACATGTAACTGATCTCAGGTTTTGAATGAAACAGTGAATACATCTCAGGAAAAATGGAAAAATGTAATAACAGCGAAGGCTAGGAAATCAACTCTTGTTATCAAGAGTGAAATGAACATTCAGTACAGTGAGTGAAAGGCATATGAGTGTGTGCGTGATCCCTGAAAACAGGGAATCACATTAACTCATGAAAAATCAGCTCATTTCAATTTTCAAGTAGAAAGAAACCAATTCTCTTTGCAGACAGTGAACACATTGTATAACCTGGAATAAAATAATGAAATCCAGGAAATAGTGAGCTAATAAGCATGACAGTTAACCATAATTAACATTCATTAAATCTCAGTAAAATAAGGAAGGGAAGCCAATTTTCCAGCTAACAGTAATGAATCAAACACTCATTCAGCTCATGTAATGTAAAAAGGAAATCAATTCCAGTTAGAAAAGGGAATTCGAATTCAGGAAATGAAATCTCAGATTTCTGAGATTTCCAGGACTGTATCAGTCCAACCTTAATTCGAAATCCTATTCTACAATGCAAAAACCTATTCTAACTTGCAAATCCCAACTAGTAGGACTAATATACTTGTATAGATGAAATATCATGGCATTCAAATAGGAAAAAAAATTAGTTAATCAATGAATAAATCAGTTCATAAATCTCAGGTTAAAAGCTCAATTTAATTTACAGTTGAAAAGGGGAAGGAAATCAGTGAGTAATAAAACAATGTGGCATGGCATGAGGGAAAGGAAATCAGTGGCATATTAACACTGGAAACAGAGAATCATATACTGTGTGAAACGAAGTGAACTGGGAATGAAATGAAACATTTAAATACAGTAAAATTAGGAAGGGGATTCAGTTCAGGTTATAGGCAATTCAGTGTAGGTAAAATCAGTGATACAGTGAAGGGTATTAAACAGTGGGAATCATATTAAGCTCATTCGATTTCAGTTCACTGCCTAATTATTCCATTTCAAAACATAAGTCCAAATCACATTCACAAACCATAGAGCCAAATTCGAATTGTAATATGAAACTAAACATGAACAATGATATGTGGGTAACATTTAACAGTGAGAAATATTTCTTAAAATAGGATTTAATGCTCAAAATTTAGAGAAAAGCAATGTATCAAAGCATGTATCAGTCGAATCCTGAAATTATCCCAAATCAAAACCAAATTCACATCAATAACCTAACTAACATGTGAACTTAATCTAATATAGATTATACATCATATTTAGGATCAAATTAGCAAATTAAAACACAATTTAAACCATTTTAAACTGAATTTATCAGAGAACACAAAATAGTACACTGGACCAATCCTCGTGCACGTGGTTCCAGTGCTCGTGCACACGACACGACACGACACAGATCTCATGATCGTGTCCCACTGTCGAGGGGGACTAGGGCTAGGTCATGGACACCCTGATACGTGTCCACGACACGCGTGTGTGCGATATGACACACGTATCAGTGTCAAAAATTGGCTGTAGCCGATGTAGTATAAATCTAGTTCATGGCTTCGTGCGTGTCCGATATGACACGAGAGGTCGTGTCACTTGACACACGTGGTGTCAGTGGTCGCCCCAAGGTGTGTGTCAAATATCATGTGTCCTAGTGGCGTGTCCTGCGCGTAAAAGACCCCGAGCATCAGGGCAAGCAACCTGCTCGCGTGCGCGCGTACAACCACGTGTTTCCGTGTCCGTGGTGACACGACACGACACCAAACACGACTCAGGACACTAGAAACCCCTAAGCAAGGTTAAAACCTAAATTTCTATTCAAAGGTTTTCCTAAAATCAGATCGAAATGCCCTTTGGGGCATTTCATCAAACACCTCATTACATGGACTGATATGTGTCCAAATGGGACACGAATAAGACTCGAAACCTAGGGTTAGCTAGTCCTACAGTTAGGTTAGGCCTAGGGCTTCCTAGATATGCAATAAAAACAACATTTCATGGTGAGGATTAGAATTTACCTATAGGTTTGCAAAGCTCCAAAAAAACCCCAAATGAGAATGGATCCTCAAGCCACCAAACTCTCTCAAATTGTTTCTTCCCTGAAATTCTCAATACCAACAACAAGAAGAATAAATTTAGGACTTATTGCAATTGGTTTGGGTGGAAAGGAATTGAAATGGAATTTCTATAGATTAATGAAGATGGACTTACCTCTTCTAAAACTTGTAAATATTTCTAAGGGAGGCTAGCCCTAACTTCTAGGAGGCATTAAATAGAGGGGGAATACCAAGGTGGTTGGTCATAAATGCTAGGGTTAGGGTTTGGTTTCACTAATTGGGTTATGGGCCTCATGGGCCTTAAGCCATAAGTCATGACTTGTAAAATCACAAGCCATTAACTAGCCTAATCAATTCCTAATCTCTCCAAATAAATTCTAATGAGTAGAGTATCAATAACTTAGGTTAAACTAGGGTTTCATAATCTAACCAAGTGGTCATGACTAGGATTAACTAATTGGTCAGTCCACCAAGGTCAACACTAGTCAAAGTCAACCTATTCAACATCATTCAAATCAACTCAAAATAAATCATAAATTCAAATAAATTATTAAATTCAATATAACCCTAAAAATGACAAAATACCCTCTAGGCTAAAATGACAAATTGTATCCCAATAACATAGTTAGGCTCTAGGTCAACCAGTCTCCAAGGTTACACTATCAAACACCAAAATCATAAGTCATGATTTAAATAGTTTTAAATAATTTTAAAAATTACCAAAAATCATATCATGATTTAAATATCATTATTAAAAGACTAAAATTACAAAATTTCAAAATTACCCTCATTTGGAAAATGGGTGTTAATCCTACCCACCTTAGAAAATTTCGTCCTCGAAATTAAGATGTGTACCCCTTCTAGGTCAAACCCAAAAATCAAGGACAAACAGAACTTATCTAATCATGCAATTGGAAGGATAACATATAGGATTTGGTAAGTGGTATCAGTCTGAGGTCTCATCTAGCCATTCTAGTCATATTAGATCAAAGCAATCATAAGGTATCAAAACATACAACAATGGTAGGGTGCATCAATTATCAAAGACTGGCTAAGATATAGGTCAAGGACTCCCCACTAGGTCTGGTGGCTGGAACTCCCTTCCGAAGGCGGAGTCTTGGCTGGGATAGTGCAGCAGGACATTCGCGCAGCATGTGCAGCTAACCCACATAACAGGCACACCCTCTTCTCTTCCTACAGTAGCCCCATACATGTCCAGGCTTCTTACAGAAGGTGCAGGTAGCACTCTCTAGCTGGCCTCTGCTGAACAGGAGTCTGGACTAGGCTGGTCTAGGCTGATAGTCTGGTGCTCACGGGGCTTTGGGTATACACTGCTCCTGTCCTCTTAGAACTAGGCTCTCCTCCTGAATATACCAAATCCTACAGCAGTTGGATCCCGCGGCCCTGCTCCTTCAGGATCTCATCCTGAACTCTCTGTGCCTCCAACACATCCCGAGAAGTCTGGATATCTGAGCTCCATCAGGAAACAAACTGCGAGGGTATGGTATGGGTACCGTTCCTGGAGGCAGAGAGGAGCGGAGAAGGACTTGGTCTCAGATGAGACTGCAGCTCTCTCCTGAATAACAGGTGGTGGAGTGAAACTCTCTGGTGAGGATACTAACACCTCCTCGATGGCAGAGATGCCACCACCCCCTGATCAGATAGAGGGATCACTACCTCCTGAACAATAGAGGTGGAAGCACACTCTCAGTAGCTGCAGCTGTCTCCAGGCGACGGGCTCGGGTCATGGGTGCCATACTGAAAGAAAAGAGTAAATCATCATCAAGGCTGTAAGGCAGTCTATCATTCCATATGAAATGGTAAATATAAACAAAGGAACCAGCTATAAGAGTCACTATTCTAAAGCCAGGTTATACTATCATCCCTAAGATAAGGGCCTAATCACAAGTCATCAAATCATCATACTAAGAAGGTTATAACTAATGAATTTCTACAAGAATTAGACTAGTTAACTAAGTTATCCCTACTCCTAAGTTATTTGATGATGGAAAACATTTTTTTTTAAACAGAAGTAAAATGAAAGAGGTGATACTTTAAAACCTTCAAGATATAATCTGACAATCACATGCGTCTGTCCAAAATCATGATACTCAGAATCCTCGCCACGCCAGTAAGTAAGGCTGCGATAAACGATAGATTCCATAACTGGGCATGCACCTCTATAATCATGTCGTCTGGAATTCTCGCTATGCGACTAGTATACTGCGAGAAATTCCAAATCTCATAACCAAGATATGTACATCCAAGTCAGGTCTCTATGTTTCCGCCACGCCAGCTAATATGGCTGCGATAAACTACAGGTTCCATAATCAAGTAGACGTTTACCATCCCTGTTATTCCGTCAACATATGTTATCAGAAAATATCATAACTCAGGCCATAAAATTCATCTCGATAGGAAAAAAAATCAACAACGATTCATCAAATCAAATTCAATAACAAGGAGTGAGAGCAACAAAACAAGGGAAAAGATTTCAAATTGAAGTTTAAATAAGATTCTCAAGGGTCGTCCCAGGAATCTCTCAAGGAATCCTAACTGTGATTGAGTACCTTCAAAATATCCAAATCCTACTGTAGCTGTTGATACTCTAGTTCGAATACCACTACATAAACTCGACCTGCATGGGCCACCACTAAAAATGTGTCACGACCCGCACCCACGGTGAGGGTACGAGTACGTAACAATGCGCAGCCTACGCCGCAGTGTCGGCGGTAGAACGCTGTCCTAGGTCACAACATCTAACAGTTTAAGGTAATAAACAGTTATACTCCCCGAATGGGGGTGACATAACAGAATATATCTCAATCACTCTAAGGTAGAATGTGATAAGATAGAATGATATAAAATGTAAGTTCCAAATCCACAGGAATACAATAAAAAAGCTAAGTGTCTATGATAAACTCCACTGACAACCAGAAATAATACAGATCCAAATAACAACTCAAATCTCCAATACAAGAATAAGATAATATCTATGGAGCAACAGTCTCTACAGCTAAGGGTCCGACTGGAAGTCCGGATCGCAAGTGTCTCTAAGGCTATCCCATAGAAAGTATCTAAGCAGGCCTTGTAGCCTCCCTTCCCAGAAATTTTAAAAAAATTATTTTTATTTATTTTTGATTTAAATGATGATTTTTAGAATTATAATAATTAATTAGTTAATTATTATGGTGGATGACTTTAGCCATGATGGAGTTTTGAAGTACAGACAGCTAGGAATCATGGCACGGATAGTGTAGTACCGTACTTTGACTAGTATATTAGCCCTAGTAGGGAAGGCCGAGCCATATGACATCCTAACCAGGAAAACTAGGCCAAGTTGCGACTTAACCCCACCGATGAATTATTTATTTATTAATTAGATATATTGATTTAGATGACTCGATTGTACCAACTTAGCCCGAACTGGCCCGAACCGAATCCAAGCCTTTGTAGGTATGTAGAGAGACCAAGACCATGTAGGCATATTTTATGTGTATACAAATATTCAAATAAATTATTTTAGGTATGGATGTAATTTTTACCATTTGAATATTTGTGCAGAATTGGCATTTTATTATTAAATATTTTATTGGATATTTTATCTTAAAATACAATAAATACCTTCCTTAGTTGTCCTTATACGTTTTGAGGATATTCAGACTATACCTACAATTGTGAGTACATTATTTATTTTTAATCTAGTATACTTGGTTACAAATAAGGGTATTATAAATATATAATATATATATAATTATATATATATATATACCCTTATTGTAACCAAGTATCTAGATTAAAAATAAATATATGTCTCCAATTGTAGGTATAGTCTGAATATCCTCAAAACGTATAAGGACAACTAAGGAAGGTATTTATTGTATTTTAAGATAAAATCCAATAAATATTTAATAATAAAATGCCAATTCTGCACAAATATTCAAATGGTTAAAAATATACATCCATACCTAAAATAATTTATTTGAATATTTGTTATACACATAAATATGCCACTGGTCGTCCTTGGTCTCTACATACCTACAAAGGCTTGGATTCGGTTCGGTCCATTCGGGCTAAGTTGGTACAATCGAGTCATCTAAATCAATATATCTAATTAATAATAAATAATTCATCGGTGTGGGTTAAGTCGCAACTTGCCTAGTTTTTCCTGGTTAGGATGTCACTATGGCTCGCCTTCCCTACTAGGGCTAATATACTAGTCAAGTACGGTACTACACTATCCGTGCCATGATTCCTAGCTGTCTTGTACTTCAAACCTCCATCATGGCTAAATTCATCCACCATAATAATTAACTTTAATTATTTATAATTCTAAAAATCATCATTTAAATCAAATAATAATAAAAATAATTTTTTTTAAAAATTTCTGGGAAGGAGGCTACAAGGCCTGCTTAATACTTTATGGGACAGCCTTAGAGACATTGCGATCCGGACTTCCAGTCGGATCCCTTAGCTGTAGAGACTGTTGCTCCATAGATATCTTTATCTTATTTCTTGTATGGAGATTTGAGTTGTGTTATTTGGATCTGTATTATTTCTGGTTGTCAGTGGAGTTTATCATAGACACTTAGCTTTCTCTTATTGTATTCCTGTGGATTTGAACTTACATCTTTTATATCATTCTATCTTATCACATTCTACCTTAGATGTGATTGAGATATTCTGTTATGTCACCCCCATTCGGGGAGTATAACTGTTTATTACCTTAAACTGTTAGATGTTGTGACCTAGGACAGCGTTCTACCGCCGTCACTGCGGCGTAGGCTGCGCATTGTTACGTACTCGTACCCTCACTGGGTGCGGGTCGTGACACATTTTAGTGGTGCCCATGCAGGTCGGTTTATGTAGTGGTATTCGAACTAGAGTATCCACAGCCTGCAGTAGGATTTAGATATTTTTTGAAGGTACTCAATCACAGTTAGGATTCCTTGAGAGATCCTGGGACACCTTGAGAATCTTATTAAACTTCAATTTGAAATCTTTTCCTTGTTTTGTTCTCTCACTCCTTGATTATTGAATTTGATTTTGATGAATCGTTGTTGATTTTGATTTTCCTATCGATAATTTTAGGCCTGAGTTATGATATTTCTGATAACATATGTTGACGGAATAACAGGATGTAAAACGTCTACTTGATTATGGAACCTGTAGTTTATCGCAGCCATATTAGCTGGCGTGGCGAAACATAGAGCCTGACTTCGGATGTACATATCTTGGTTCTGATTTGGAATTTCTCGTAGCTATACAGTCGATAGCGAGAATTCCAGACGACATGATTATAGAGTGGCATGCCCCAGTTATGGAATCTATCGTTTATCGCAGCCTTACTTACTGGCGTGGCGAGGATTCTGAGTATCATGATTTTGGACAGACGCATGTGATTGTCAGATTATATCTTGAAGGTTTTAAAGTATCACCTCTTCATTTTACTCTGTTTTAAAAAAAAATTTGTTTTCCATCGTCAAATAACTTAGGAGTAGGATACCTTTAGTTACTAGTCTAATTCGTAGAAATTCATTAGTTATAACCCTTTCTTAGTATGATGATTTGATGACTTGTGATTAGGCCCTTTATCTTAGGATGATAATACCTGGTTTAGAATAGTGACTCTTATAGCTGGTTCTCCTTTGTTTATATTTACCAATTTTCATATGGAATGATAGACTGCCTTTACAGCCTTGATGATTGATTACTCTTTTTCTTTCAGTATGGCACCCATGACCCGAGCCCGTCGCCTGAGAACAGCTGCCGCTACTGAGTGTGCTTCCACTTCTATTGTTCAGGAGGTAGTGATCCCTCTATCTGATCAGGGGTGGGGCATCTCCTGCCATCGAGGAGGTTAGTATCCTCACCGAGTTTCTCTCCACCACCTGTTATTCAGAAGAGAGCTGCAGTCTCATCTGAGACCAAGAGTCCTTCCCCGCCTCCTCCTCTGCCTCCAGGAGCGGTACCCTATACCATACCCTCGCATGTTTTTCCTGACGAGCTGATATCCAGACTTCTTCCGGGATGTGTTGGAGGCACAGAGAGTTTCAGGGATGAGATCCTGAAGGAGCAGGGCCGCGGGATCCAACTGCTGTGGGATTTGTATATTCAGGAGGAGAGCCTAGTTCTAAGAGGACGAGAGCAGTGTATACCCAAAGCCCCGTGAGCACCCAGACTACAGCCTAGACCAGCCTACCCAGTCCAGACTCCTGTTCAGCAGAGGCCAGTGAGAGAGTGCCTACCTGCACCTTCTGTAAGAAGCCTGGACATGTATGGGGCTACTGTAGGAAGAGAAAGGGGTGTGCCTGTTATGTGGGTTAGCTGCACACATGCTGCGAGACTGTCCTGCTGCACTTATCCCAGCCAAGACTCCGCCTTCGAAGGGTTCCAGCCACCAGACCTAGTTGGAGGTGAGTCTTGACCTATTCTTAGCCAGTCTTTGATAATTGCACCCTACCATATTGTTGTATGTTTTGATACCTTATGATTGCTTTTTTGATCTAATATGACTAGAATGGCTAGATGAGACCTCAGACTGATACCACTTACCAAATCCTATATGTTATCCTTCCAATTGCATGATTTAGATAAGTTCTTTTTCCTTGATTGTTTGGGTTTGACCTAGAAGGGGTACATCATCTTAATTTCGAGGACGAAATTTTTCTAAGGTGGGTAGGATTTTAACACCCATTTCCAATGAGGGTAATTTTGAAATTTTGTAATTTTAGTCTTTTAATAATGATATTTAAATCATGATATGATTTTTGGTAATTTTTAAATTATTTTAAAACTATTTTAAATCATGACTTATGATTTTTGGTGTTTTGATAGTGTAACCTTGGAGACTGTTGACCTAGAGCCTAACTATGTTATTGGGATACATATTTGTCATTTTAGCCTAGAGGGTATTTTGTCATTTTTAGGGTTTATTGAATTTAATATATTTATTTGAATTTATGATTTATTTTGAGTATTTGAATGATGATTGAATAGTTTGACTTTGACTAGTTGACCTTGGTGGACTGACCAATTAGTTAATCCTAGTCATGACCACTTGGTTAGATTATGAAACCCGTTTAACCTAAGTTTATTGATACTCTACTCATTAGAATTTATTTGGAGAGATTAGGAATTGATTAGGCTAGTTAATGCTTGTGATTTTACAAGTCATGACTTATGGCTAAGGCCCATGAGGCCCATAACCCAATTAGTGAAACCAAAACCCTAACCCTAGCATTTATGACCAACCACCTTGGTATTCCCCCTTATTTAATGCTCCTAGAAGTTAGGGCTAGCCTCCCTTAGAAATATTTCAAGTTTTAGAAAGAGGTAAGTCTCCATCTTCATTAATCTAGAAATTCCATTTCAATTCCTTTTCCACCCAAACCAATTGCAATAGTCCTAAATTTATTCTTCTTGTTGTTGGTATGAGAATTTCAGGAAGAAACAATTTGAGAGAGTTTGGTGGCTTGAGGATCCATTCTCATTTGGGTTTTTTTTGGAGCTTTGCAAACCTATAGGTAATTCTAATCCTCACCATGAAATGTTGTTTTATTGCATATCTAGGAAGCCCTAGGCCTAACCTAACTGTAGGACTAGCTAACCCTAGGTTTCGAGTCTTATTCGTGTCCCATTTGGACACTATCGTCCATGTAATGAGGTTTGATGAAATGCCCCAAAGGGCATTTCGATCTGATTTTAGGAAAACCATTGAATAGAAATTTAGGTTTTAACCTTGCTTAGGGGTTTCTAGTGTCCTGAGTCGTGTTTGGTGTCGTGTCGTGTCACCACGGACACGGAAACACGTGGTTGCGCGCACGCGCGAGCAGGTTGCTTGCCCTGATGCTCGGGGTCTTTTACGCGCAGGACACGCCACTAGGACACATGATATTTGACACACACCTTGGGGCGACCACTGACACCACTGTGTCAAGTGACACGACCTCTCGTGTCATATCGGACCACGCACGAAGCCGTGAACTAGATTTATACTGCATCGGCAACAGCCAATTTTTGACACTGATACGTGTGTCGTATCGCACACACGCGTGTCGTGGACACGTATCAGGGTGTCCATGACCTAGCCCTAGTCCCCCTCGACATGGACACGATCATGAGATCTGTGTCGTGTCGTGTCGTGTGCACGAGCACTGGAACCACGTGCACGAGGATTGGCCATGTACTATTTTGTGTTCTCTGATAAACATTTAAAATGGTTTAAATTATGTTTTAATTGCTAATTTGATCCTAAATATGATTATAATCTTTATTAGATTAAGTTCACATGTTAGTTAGGTTATTGATGTGAATTTGGTTTTGATTTGGGATAATTTCAGGATTCGACTGATACATGCTTGATACATTGCTTTTCTCTAAATTTTGAGCATTAATCCTATTTTAAGAAATGTTTCTCACTGTTAAATGTTACCCACATATCATTGTTCATGTTTAGTTTCATATTACAATTCGAATTTGGCTCTATGGTTTGTGAATGTGATTTGGACTTATGTTTTGAAATGGAATAATTAGGCAGTGAACTGAAATCGATGAGCTTAATCTGATTCCCACTGTTTAATACCCTTCACTGTATCACTGATTTTACCTACACTGAATTGCCTATAACCTGAACTGAATCCCCTTCCTAATTTTACTGTATTTAATGTTTCATTTCATTCCCAGTTCACTTCGTTTCACACAGTATATGATTCTCTGTTTCCAGTGTTAATATTCCACTGATTTCCTTTCCCTCATGCCATGCCACATTGTTTTATTACTCACTGATTTCCTTCCCCTTTTCAACTGTAAATTAATTGAGCTTTTAACCTGAGATTTATGAACTGATTTATTCATTGATTAACTAATTTTTTTTCTATTTGAATGCCATGATATTTCATCTATACAAGTATATTAGTCCTACTAGTTGGGATTTGCAAGTTAGAATAGGTTTTTGCATTGTAGAATAGGATTTCGAATTAAGGTTGGACTGATACAGTCCTGGAAATCTCAGAAATCTGAGATTTCATTTCCTGAATTCGAATTCCCTTTTCTAACTGGAATTGATTTCCTTTTTACATTACATGAGCTGAATGAGTGTTTGATTCATTACTGTTAGCTGGAAATTGGTTCCCTTCCTTATTTTATGAGATTTAATGAATGTTAATTATGGTTAACTGTCATGCTTATTAGCTCACTATTTCCTGGATTTCATCATTTTATTCCAGGTTATACAATGTGTTCACTGTCTGCAAAGGAATTGGTTTCTTTCTACTTGAAAATTGAAATGAGCTTTTTCAGAGTTAATGTGATTCCCTGTTTTCAGGGATCACGCACACACTCATATGCCTTTCACTCACTGTACTGAATGTTCATTTCACTCTTGATAACAGAGTTGATTTCCTAGCCTTCACTGTTATTACATTTTTCCATTTTTCTGAGATGTATTCACTGTTTCATTCAAAACCTGAGATCAGTTACATGTAAATGTCATGTGAACCAATGATTAGCCACTGTTTTGGTATTGCATGTCCTCTCTTGCTCTCACTTCACTGTGTCATAAATTTTACATGTTTCACAGGTTCCAGTCTTCACACACTCATTGACACTCTATGTTCACACCCTTATGCCATGTATCTCTCACACACACACCCCACCACATTGTACTCTCCTTTCTCTATATATGTGAAGGTATATTATATAGATATTGTGATGTATATATATATCCTATATATTATTAATGTGTGTGTGTACTATCATATATACTATATATAAATGTATGTGTGGTATACATTAGGTAGCCTATATGTTAATATGTATTTCTATATTAGATTATGTAATATATAATATGTGTATCTCTATATTAGAATGTATTATATATTAGATGTATTTTGACTTGTGTATGTGATTTATGGTTTGGTTCATAGGCATGGTATAGCTTTAGCCTAGGCTCTTAGCCTATGGTGTATCTGTGTGTCAGTTTAGAGTCTAGTTAGACTTGTGTAGCTTTGTTAGACCTAGAATAGACTAGTTAGACTATATAGACTTTTTTGACTTAGGTTTGACTTAGTTGACCTAGTTTGATTCTAGGGTTGACCATAGTTGACCAAAAGTTGACTTTGGTCTAGATTGACCTAGATTCATGTAGAATGCATTGTAGTGCATCTTATTACCATTCTGGACTTGTTGTGACTTGTGCTGTTCTAATAGGAGCCAGACCACTCCTCGGACAGTACTTTCATCTTGGACATTCAGATAGCAGGCGAGTACATTCTCGATCTTTTTACCTGTCTGGACTATATTCTTGCTCTAGATTACTTTACTTGATGCTGACACGTATCTTCACGATTAGTACTATATGGATCCTTTCCTGAGATGTTATCCCTCTACGGGTGCATCGGGTATTTTGTGTTCATGTACTTTATCATGTGCATCAGTACTCCTTATACTCGTACTAGTTCATGTATTCACATGTTCTCATGTGCCTTCATGTACTATCATGTGCCTCATGTACTACTCATTACATGAGTTCACATATCTTTAGCTTATTAATGTGCCAATACGTAACTTGAATGGATCCTTGTGTATTGATTGGGGCGGGGTGAGTAAATTGATTATGTGATCCATTATCCCCAGTAGGTATTCATGTGCCTCTTAGTTGTATTCATGTGCCCCTAAGCCGTTTACATAACCATATTGTACTCTAAATCACTTAGCCACTTACAGTCTTTACTTACCATGTTTACTTTCAGTTACAAAATATCTCCTATTTTCCCGTATTTCCTTTTCAGCATTTCTGTATTTTACTCTATTGCATGATTTATACTCCTAACCTGCTATAACTGTTTTGAGAGATATGTGCTCGTTCCCGTCCTGATTGGACCTGTTGAAAATTTTACAGAGGACAGGAGGAGGCCTGCTTGGATACTTTCTATGGGACAGCCTTAGAGACACTTGCGATCCGGACTTCCAGTCGGATCCCTTAGCTGTAGAGACTGTTGCTCCATAGATATCTTTATCTTATTTCTTGTATTGGAGATTTGAGTTGTTATTTGTATCTGTATTTTTCTGGTTGTCAGTGGGTTTATCATAGACACTTAGCTTTCTCTCTATTGTATTCCTGTGGATTTGGATCTTGCATCTTTTATACCATTCTATCTTATCGTATTCTACCTTAGATGTGATTGAGTATATTCTGTTATGTCACCCCTATTCGGGGAGTATACTGTTTATTATCTTAAACTGTTAGATGTTGTGACCTAGGACAGCGTTCTACCGCCGAAACTGCGGCGTAGGCTGGGCGTTTTACGTACTCGTACCCTTACAGTAGTGCGTCGTGACAGTTTTCTTTCTAGGCTTTCTCTTGTACAAGCGAGTTTGCAATCAAGTTCAATTCCTCTGTAATTTTGTTCTTGATATTTAATGTCAACTATGGCGACTCGGCTGGGGACATCCTTCTCCTCTAATTAGAAGTTGGTGATGCAATCTGACGCTTCCAAGCTTGGCTCTACGCAGCAAATGCTGGTGGTTCATTTTGACCAACGAGCATTCGAATAATGCTCTCTGAAGGAGCGCCAGCCCGTCACAGAAGCGAGCCAACCCAAAGAGAACCCGCAGGACGTCAAAGCGCAAAACTGTTTTCCCCGACCAGGTTCTCGAAGAAGCTCCTTCTGCAGCCCAAGACGGTGATCAAGCCCTTCTGCCGCCTTGCTTCCGACCGCGGAGAACCCTATTATCCCCAAATCCAGCAAGGAAAGTACTACGATGCTGTGTTCTTGAGGACACAAGGGAAATCCATGCGAACGAGGAAGAGGCCGCATAAAGAGATGAGCAGTCTGCATATGCGGCAAACACTCTGGCCGCAGCGGATGGCCCATACGGCAGCCAACCCTGGCCGCAGGCGGATGGCCCATGCGGCAGTCAACTCTGGCCGTAGGCAGATGGCCCATGCGGCAGCCATCTGGCCAGGCATGCCCCGTGCGACAGCCAATCCTGGCCACAGACAGGTGTCTCATGCGGCCCTGTTAGAAGCTCTGTGTTCGACCGTCTCTCATACGGATCCGATTCCATGCGGTCCATTAAGAATGTGGAATATTCTAATCTGGACACTTCTTACTATGCACCTTCCGGTGCTAAATCGAAGAACTCTAGGGCAGTGCGGGCCCAACAAGCCCAGTCAACTGTCCAAGTTGCTGACCGTCACAGGCACTGTTAACTGTTATACGTGCTCCTGATAGAAACTTTTACAGAACCACCCGCTCCAGTCCCCCGGCTAACGGACAGGGTGGATCTCAAAAGTCTCTCTCCAACATCGAGAGCAAGTACTTTTACTAGCCTCGGAACAGGGAGCAAATATGATACCTACACACCAGTGTGCTCGGGTACCCGAGTCTACAAATTGGATGCAAAGGTAGATCAGTCTACTATCGACTTACGAGAGGTGATTACTCACAAACGCAAGGAGAAAGAAGCAACCTGGGCATGTGATGAGCCCTTTTGGGACGTCGTTGTACCTAGGTCATCATCATCTGCTGCTGCAAAAGTCAGCAGTACCTGAAGATCGGCAGTCCACTTTTCAATGACTGCACCCCAGCACCTGTCCGACAACAACTTGAGGAACTGGTGCAAATCTCGGGAGATAAGGAATTCCCTCTCTCCTCCTGTAATTCAACTCGGAAGGTTCTTTCCGGCAAGGGAGGAAAGAAGACAGGCTCTTCCAGCTCGCAATCTCAGCCAGCAATGTAAGGAAACTCTCGTCTGGAGGGTTACCACCGATAACCACATGGGGTGTCTACCTAGGCACTCGATCCAGAAAGAAGTTCCTAACACCTGGGGTGCATCCTCACCTCCTTGGGGTTAATGAAGCCGGGGGTAGCATTCCCCTTAATGTATGCGACAACCCGATGTTCCAAGAGCATACACAAGGGGTAGCAATCCACTAAAATTGCAACAGACATAAACGTCCCTGAGGGTGACCGCCTTCGTCAATACGATCCGGCTTCTTGCGCAGGGGTAGCACCCCTTCCGAGTCCGAGGAAGAGGACATTACGACGTTCTCCGACGATTTCTCTGTACGAGGATACGATACGGGAGCACTTCTTCTACGGTCCCTTCCACGTCTACCTACGTACGGACGGTCTTTATGGCCGACGATGACCATGAAGGACCTACTGATCGGCAACATCTAGAAGTATGCTCCTGTCCCTGGTCAAGTCAGTAGACGAAATCAAAGCTGCCCTACCGACTCAACCGACATGGACGCCTGGACAAACAAGCTTGGGACCCGCAGTCAATACGGATTCCAATACGACCGCTCTTCCTTTGGTGACAATCCTCTAGGAGCATCCGCTCCTTCAGCTGCAGACGAAGCCAGGAGGCAAGAAGGAATTCCAGTGCTTCAAGCAATGTTCAATGCCCGAGACTCCTCCCGGGACCTCAAAACACGGCAACCATATCCCGTTGCGTGGAGAGATTTCCTTTTCCGCCACGGTAGAAGCCGTTTCATATCGATTCATATGACATGAAGACCTTGCTAGTCGATACATGACATATTTTGAGGTCACAACAGACCACTTACCGCATAGTGATGCCATCCTCACGCGATTAGTCATCAGAGCATTGGAGGGATTGCCTTCGACTGGTACCGCAACCTTTCGGACAAATCTATCCATTCTTTTGAAGGCTTCAAGCACATGTTCCTAGAAATTCTATGAAGTGGGACATGATAGACAATGTCATCCCTATGGACGTCGTTCAGGGGAAGAGGAGCTAACAAGAAACTATATCGAGGTTTCCGCCAAACCGCAATGAGATTGCCCCATGGCAATCCAGAAAGCTCCTTGATTAAAATATGCCAGAAGAAGTTGCTCCCCGTAATCAGCATCTGGATGGGTGAAGATCAGTTCAGGGATTGGACGACCTTCATCATAAGCGCCACCAATGCGGAGGCAAGTTAAAGAAGGCTCGCCAGTTGGTACACATCTCGGATGGAGAGGATAAAGGCAAACGTCCTAGTACCACCTCCAATAACAAATAATGTGGCGGCACCACCAATAACCGGACCTACAGAAGGTACTATCCGTCAACATGGTTTCCACAAACGATCTCGCAGAGGAAGAAGACCAGGCACTCAATTTCTTCGAAGAAGAGCCTTGAGCTCAACACCTGGATCTCAATGGGAATAGCGGTTAGAACAGCGAGAGCCTCCCACCGAGGACGATGTCGTCCAGAGCGACTTAGGGGATGCAACTTCCCCGAAACCCATCTTCATCAGCAACGCCAACAGGAGCTCATGTGCCCTCATGCGTGCTCACTGATCCTGGTGAAAACTTATTCAACCCTTCTATACTAAATCTCAGTAAGTAAAGCCCTCCACGACTATATTACCTCTGGATTGCTTTCTTACATCCTATTGTGCATCTACCATGTCCATATTACCTCTGAGTAGTTGCATCTCCCGTGAAGACTCTGTGTCATCATGACCACATAGAAAACATTTCATGTCCATATCACCTCTGAAGTGTCCTTCTATAACCGTGTCTACCATGTCCATATTACCTCTGAGTAGTCACCCCCATTACGATAACCCCAAAGTTGTCATAACTCCCTAGAATACAGCTATGTCCATATTACCTCTGAACTGTTATTCTAGTAGAAGGATGCTTGCCATGTCCATATTACCTCTGAGTAAAGCACCATTTCCATGACAATCCTCTACGGTTGTCATTTATAGAACCATTCACGTCCATATTACCTCTGAGTCATTCTATGCCCCCATAGATTCTATCTTTATCACGTCCTTATTACCTCTGATATAGATAATCTCCTAACTTAATACCTGTACCCAACCCGGGATAAAAGACATGGTGTTAAGACCACAGAGCCTATCACGTCCATATTACCTTTGTTAGGTTTCGTTTCAAATTTATTACCTGCACCACCAGTGCGCAAAAGGGTAATAGGTCCACAAGAAGTTATCCTAATATATTACTCGCACCATCGGTACACAAAAAGAGTAATAGGTCCACAAAATATCATTCAAATCTATTGCTCGCATCTCCAGATGCACAAAAAGGCAATAGGTCCACAAAAGTCCCCCAGTAGGATGTCCTTTATCAATCACAAATGCTGTATTAGGTCCTCTAGTACAAGCACCCCTTCTCTCACAATTATATGCTTCTAGAGCCCTGTTGTTCCGTTGCAATCACTCCCCAGTAGTAGAACAACCATGTCCAAATCACCTCTGAGTTGTTTTCCTACCCCTTACAAAGCAGATGATGCTAAAAACAAATGTTTACAACATCCACCTTACCTCTGAGTAAACCCCCCATGCAACAACCCCTACGTTGTGGTGCATCAATCATAGAACTTCTATGTCCATATCACCTCTGAGTTGTTCTGTGTATCCTCACCGATTTCACTCCTACCATGTTCATATCACCTCTGAGTTGTTCTGTGTATCCTCACCGAGTTCACTCCTACCATGTCCATATCACCTCTGAGTAGGAAAGCTCTACCATCAACCTCATATTTACCACGTCCATATCACCTCTGAGTAAATATGTTGGTTCTATCTCTCAACTTATTATCTGTACCTAAAACCAAGGTACGCCAAGGATGATAAGTCTACATAAAATCCCCAACGGAAGTACCCAAACCTATCACGTCCATGCTACCTCTGATAGGATTGTCACACCTAAACAGCTCTACTTTCCATGCTTCTCATTCAAAGTATTCCAAATTTGTAATTTAAAAACTTTGAAGGGGTCTTGTAGAAGCATAGAAAAGAGGATATTGCTTTTAGTCCCACATCGGAAAGGAGAAGAAGAAAGGGCTCACTCCATTTTTTATATAGATCCCCCTTCCCTCCTTTGAAAAGGGCACCAACTTCCCTTCTCTCATTCCAACTTGGTCTCTTCCTACTACGCACCTTCGGGTGCTAAGTCGAAGAAGTCTAGGGCAGTGCAGGCCCAACAAGCCCAATCAACTGTCCAAGCTGCTGACCGTCAGCGGGCATCGTTAACTGTTATACGGGCTCCGGATGGAAAGTTGTACAGAACCACCCGCGTCCAGTCCCCCAGGGCTAACGGACAGGGTGGGTCTCAAAAGTCTCCCTACAACGATCTAGCGCAGTGCTTTACTAGCCTCAGATCAGGGAGCAAATATAATGGTCCCAAAAGTCTTCCTACAACGATCGAGAGCAGTGCTTTACTAGCCTCAGATCAGGGAGCAAATATGATAGTCCCAAAAGTCTTCCTACAACGATCGAGAGCAAGTACTTTTACTAGCCTCAGATCAGGGAGCAAATATGATACCTATGCACCCGGGCGCTCGGAATCCCCGGGCCCACAAAAAGGATGCAAAGGTAGATCAATCTGCTCTCGACTTGCGAGAGGTGGTCATTCACAAACGCAAGGAGAGAGAAGCAACCTTGATGTGTAAGGAGCCCTTTCCAGGACATCACTGCACCCAAAGCCGCCATCAACTACTTGCTGCCACAAGACAGTGGCTCCACCACCAAGGCAGTCTATGTTTATGCAGATCATCGCTCCATGCGGCTAAGTGGACTCGAGCCGCAGAAGCAAGGCTCCTGGAGATCCCATGCGGCCAAGTAAAACCAAGTCGCAGAAGGAATGCTCCTCGAGACCCCATGCGGCTAAGTAGACTCAAGCCAAAGAAGCAAGGCTCTCCAAGATCCCATACGGCCAGGTTGACTCTAGCCGCAGAAGCAAGGCTCTCGAAGAACCCATGCGGCCAAGTAAAACTGAGCCGCAGAAGCGAGGCTCTTGGAGACCCCATACGGCCAAGTGGACTTAAGCCGCAGGAGAAAGACTCTTCAGACTTCATGCGGCCAAGATGACCCGAGCCGCAGAAGGAAGTCTCTTGAAGACCTCATGCGGCCAAGCCAATCTGAGCCGCAGAAGGAAGACTCTTGATACCTTATGCGGCCAAGATGATCCGAGCCCTTGAGATTTCATGCGGCCAAGCCGATCCAGGCCGCAGAAGAAAGACTCTTGGTACCGCATGTGGTCAAGTTGATCCGGGCCGCAGAAGATTGATTTTACTCTGTTGTAGGAGGACACATGGCAATTTGACCAAGTCTCAACCACCCAGATTTAATCCAACAAAGAAATCTCAACAAACCACCAGCTGGCAGCCAAAGAGCGAGTCTTTATGTGCTGTTGCAGTTACGTGGCCACGTGGCCATCCATGCGGCTCAAAATATCTTTCATCCCGAAATCACTATAAATAGCAGGGTACCACACCCATGCAAAAGGCGGACAACCTAGGAAGGGCAATTTTCTTTAAGAGCAAGGATCGTGTCACATAGTACAAGGAGTAAGACAGAGTTGCTACGCTTTTTCGAGCCTCTATCGTCACCCCCAAAATCAAAAACTAAACAATTGTACTTAGATTATTTCCTAGGTTTCTTTCTAGGCTTTCTCTTGTACAAGCGAGTTTGCAATCAAGTTCAATTCCTCTGTAATTCTTGTTCTTGATATTTAATGGCAAACAGACACAATTTACATGCAAGCTAATGCTTGCCTAACATAATCCAAGTATTGTGACAGAATAATATTGTGATTTCTTTGTCTGGGAAGAAATTCCAATATGATCAACTAAGGTTCAAACATGCAAAAATAACATGCAAAAATATCATATTAATACAATAATATACAAAACCATATATATAAACCAAGATAATTGGCTCATAGACTTCAACAATACATTTTCCAATTAAATTTAGGAAAACAATGACTAGAAAATTTAGGTTGTCAATATAAAAAATATCTTTCCATATGATCGAAGCAATTTTGTACCTCTTATTTTGGCTTACCAATTGCACTTCAGAGGATATGTCATTATGTACATCATTTTTAGATAGTCCCTTATGCTTGCTTTACCCTTGGCATGTTTGAGCCTTTCATAATGAGTCACAATCTCTAATAATTCGGGCTTGGAGAGATAATATTACAAAGATCATGTTAAGAATAGGAGAGTACAAAAAGTAATTTCCTATTACCGTTATTGTTAACATGTTTCTCATTTCCTAAACATTTAAAATATTTCTAATTATTTTTGCCTTCAAGAAAATTGAGTTTGGTTTGCATATTAACATGAAATATAATTGCACTAATGCAAAAATTTGTCCATTTTGTACAAAAATATAATTGGACTATGAATTTAACAGTAAAATTTATTCAACAATATTTGTAAAATAGTGTGATAAATAGTTTTTGTTAGATATTTCTTAATTGCAAAAATATCCTTATGAATTATGTAGTGCAAAATTAATACATACAATCATACATATTTATATCATCAATTTGATACATTACATTAAAATATTGAATAAGTAAATAATACAGCATGAACAAATACCAAACTATGATTGATTAATCATGCATGGTTTTTCCAATCAAAAGTAATTTAAAGATCCGAAACCGACAATTACCGTAAAACTTTACTTACTACTGGATTTCCTTTGGATCCATCTACACCAATAGAAGGCTCCTCATTTATGAAGGAATAAAGTACCTTAATATTTAATTATGTCGACTAAAAAATCTCTTGAGCAAAAATGTTTCAGCAAGTGTGCTAGCCCAATATACACATCTTTAGCAGAAGTAAGCTAAAGCCAAAAAAACCAAATATAGTTAATGGTCAAAATTTTCAATATCATTACGTTATAAGAGATATTGACTTATCCAAAATTTATGAGCAATTTTTGATGGGGTCGTCTCAAATTCGATAAGATTATACTAACTTATATCACAATCAGCCAATTTTATGAAAACATATAATATATTTTATTATAAGTTTATAGATCCATAAGCAAATTCTTTGTAGAAAATGAGAGTGATGTAAATATGATATAGACTTCGTTTTTCACCCTTTCGAGTTTGAAACTCAATCTGAATGCAAACAAATCTAAAACACAAGACGCTGCTTGAGCCCAAATAAAACTAGTAATCAAAGCCAAAAAAAATTTAAAACTGAATTTGAACAGTTAGGATTCAACTTATAGTATACTTACCATATATTAAATATCCTCACACCCAATATACTAAATAAGTCTCATTAGCAATTTACTCTAGTTACCGTATAAAATAATATCACAATCAAATCCGCACTCATTTAAACCAATCGGTTACAACAACATTAGTATTGCTACAAATGCAATAATGATAGAAATAAATGAACTTAATTGGAATTATAGATTTTGAGTAATTACAAAAGCGTAGACAATAAATGAAGTTGCAACTTTGGGATAGCTATTTGAAGGAAATTATTTCTCAAAGAAATACGAAAAAATATTTCTCAATAAGATAAATTCAATTTACAATAAATGGTATATTCTACTTATAAAGATGCAAACATTTATTTATTGTAATTGAAAACTACAATTTTATTTTTAAGGTAGACATATAATATCAAAATTTACAATGTTGAAACCAAATTTTTTGACAAAACTCTAGGTTCCAAGAGTTCAATGAGATGACCAACTTGGTTAAACCAAATAATTTAAATCTGGAAAAAGATTGATCGAATTAAGAAAATCTATTGATAAATGCATTAAACTCATGACAATTGACCTAAACAACAAGGCACTAACTTTTATATTTCTCCACACTGATAAGTCAGAAAGTAGAGTTTAGAAAGACAAATCTTTACAACTCATGGTTCACAAATCCTTTACATATACATAGTTCAAAACAATTAAACAAATAAGAAAGAAGACAAAGTTTGAAAATGAAAATAAAGCCAATTGCATTTCAAACTAGTAAAAATGAACATGAAAATAAAATGTAGGCATGATGTGGGTAAATTCTTTCAAAAATCAGACAAGCATCAAAAGACCAGCATGAAAAAGTGAAGCAAACTGTATGAATGTAACTAAATAGTGAGTCCATACTGTTTTTTTCCTATGGGTCTCATTCCAAGTTGGTTTTCGTAGTTCTATTCACTCTTTCAACATAAATCTTGTCCTAGTGAGAACACATTGACACGGATCCAACATCTAGCTACTAGTGTATTTTGGAGTATCAAAATTGTGTATGATACGTCCGACATTTTTGCTTTCTAGGTCTTATCAAGCACTTCCTAACTTGTGTCTTTATATTTCAATTAGAGTGTATGAAATATAGGAGAAAGAAACAAGACTTGTGTATTTATGCATTGAAACTCTTAACTATCACAAGTTGATAATCTCAAGAATACTTATCCCTGCTAACTGGTTCACTATTATCCTTTCTTTCTCTCTTTTGTTCTTCTTTCATCGGACTCGATCTTGACCAAGTACTACTGTATTCTTGACTAGCATTAAACAAGTGTTTTGTTTTTATTGAGCTTTTTGAAGTAAAATTGCTAGCTATCAAAGCTCGTTTCCCCTAGTCAAGGTATTAACTTACTACACTGATCAGCTATAGCCTTACTGGAACAAATAAAATTAGATATCAGAGGAAAATAAAATTCCAGTAAAAAAGAGGACATGAACTTTGCATTAGGACACAAAAACAAGAAATAAATACATGACCCAACAAAAAATAATTGCCCAAAAACAATTGATATTCTTTACTTAATATATGTACTCAAAGGTCATGGGCACAGGCATGAAGATTTTCCTTCCTATATACTTCTATTTTCCCAACCGAAATAAAGCAAGTTGTCTTAAAAAAAATCATTCCTACTGAAACTTTGATATTCAGTTAACGTGTTTAACAAAATATATAAATCCAAAAAACTTTTTTTTGAACGAAAGGACTTTATTGATGTATCAGACGCAAAATGCTGAAGCCTATACAAGTAAGCACGCTAAGCAAGAAAGAAAGCCCAAAAACTGTAACCAAAAAAGACCAAGCGCAACAAAGAGGAACAGTCGAACTAGAACAGCGTCCGCCAAAAATATTTAGGTGTGTGAGAGCATCTACTGCTGATACGGAAACACTGCTGGAGAACTTCCCTGTGAAGCTGTTGGAGATTGAATTGGTGGCCTTCGTATCAAAATTTGTTTCTGTTCTTCCATATCACCCAAATGCCAGCGACTGCGACGATCTGATGCACATAAGAGGATCCCCAGCTGGCCAGAAGATCGTTGAAGCTTCCAGTATGGGGTGCCTTGCCATATCGCTGATAAAGAATAGACAATAATTGGTTAGCGATGTCGCCATGGAGAAGGATGTGTTCTGATGTCTCTGATTGGTGGGAGGTGCAGCAATGACACTTTGATGCTAAGCTGTAGCCGATGGAGGTAAGGGAGTCGTGGGTAGGTAACTTCCGTCGATATGCTCTCCAGATAAGGATCGACCATTTGTTGGGAGGCAGGAATGCCAAAAAGGTGCGATCAACAGAGTAGGCGGTTTGGTGCTTCTCGCCATCGACTTGGCAGAGGTTATCGTGAAGGAGCCATCGGGCGTGAGGGACTACTGAAGGTTATTCGGGTTCTCGATTATAAAAGGTTCAGCAAGGTAGCGGCCATGGAGGATCCTACGCCAGGATGCAGAGGATCTATTATTAGCGACGGCAGTCAAGGAGTAAGAATGTGGGAAATATCTGGCCTTCATAAACCTAGTCCATATGGAGTTGTCTGTATGCAACTTCCACCACAACTTCATGGAACATGCGTCGATGATGTGCGCTAGTCTGGAAAAGCCAAGACCTCCCGCATCGATTGATTTGTCCATAGTATCCCAGCTGGCCCAGTGATACTTGTCCTTGCCGTCGCTGTGTCTCCAAAGAAGTTGGCGAAAAGGGATTCGATCTCAGAAAGGACTTTCTTGGGGAAGCATACTGCCAGGATGTAGATGTGATGTAGGACATGCTTGATGAGGATCAGCTTGCCTCCCGGGAGAGGGTCACATTGTGCCAACCTTCGATCTTTCTTTTGATTTTGTTCACCAACCCCTCGAAGATGCCTGAGCTCGATCTACCGTACACCAGCGGGCATCCCAGGTAGGAGAATGGTGGGTATGCGGTGGTGAAGGAGGTTATGTTGGTGAGGTTGGACGAATGATTTCGGTCGACATTGTGATGGGTGTAGATGACGCTTTTGTCGACGTTGATACGTTGGCCAGAGCATCTGGTATATTTCTTTAGAGTGCTGCGGATCACCTCCACCGACCCGATGTCTTCGGAGAGAAGATGAGGATGTCATCGGCATAGGCCAAATGTGTGAGAGGGCATCCCGTGGCATGATAGTGACGAAATCCAGGCGAGTTTGCCATTTGTTAAGGTTTCTGCTGAGCTTCGGCAGCGATGATGAAGATTGTGGCCGATAAAGGATCCCCTTGACGGACTCCGTGACTGGATTGGAAAAACTGTCGATTTGACCGTTGATGACCGTGGAGACCAAGAGTTGTTCACGGACCTGAAGATGATGTCGATCCAAGTCTCCAAGAACCCAAAGTCTCTGAAAACCCAAATCATGAATTGCCAGTCCAGACGTCATAGGCTTTCTCTATGTCAAGTTTGATGGTGACGTTACCCCCCTGGATGGGAATTTCATGCAGATGATCAACTCCTGAGCTAGTAAGATGTTATCATGATGTTCCATCCGGGACGAAGCTGCTTTGCTTCTCGGACATTATCTTGGAAAGAAGAGTGGATATGCGGGTCGCGATGATCTTTGAGATAATTTTATTAGTGAAGGTGCATAGGCTGATCGGTCTGTAGTCTTTAAATGTCTTCGGTTGTCTTTTTTAGGGATCAGGATAAGGTTGACCCGGGAGATGGCTTTGGGGTAGTTGGCACCTGCAAAAAATGCTACCACGGCATCGTGGAAGTCAGGCCCTATAATCTCCCAACAAGAGCGAAAGAAAGCTCTGGAGAAACCGTCGGGTCAGGGAGCACTGTGCTCGTCAAGAGACCAGGCTATGGACTTAACCTCCTCCGGGGAGGGGGTCAACAGCGTGACGTTCTCCTGATCGCTGATCAGGCTGGGGACCTTAGCCAGGAAAGCCTTATCTTTAACGACGTTCATTTTGGAGAAAAGTTTGGTGTAGAAGTTAGCGGCCGTCGTGTTAATGTGTTCTACTCTTTGAGGAGGATGTCGTTGTCATCTGAGATTTGGTGAAGATTGAGCTGATTTTGTGTGACCCTTAACACAGGCGTGGAAGAATCCAGAGTTTTTGTCGCCCTCAGAATCCTAGGACATTCTGGCTTTTTGCTTCCAGAATTCCGTCTCGACCTTCAGCCTGGATTTGAGAAGTGCTTTGGTAAGGTTCAGGGTAGTGCGAGCTTTCGGCGACCTGTTCTCGGCGAACTGGATCTCCGTATAAGTGACGTCATCTTAAGCCGTCTTGCTGGCTTGGAAAATTACCAAAAGCGATTCTGCTCCAAGCCGATAACGCGCTCTTGGTGGCTTTGAGTTTAACTATGACGCAGATGAGGGGGTTTGGGTTGTTGATAGATCTCCACACGGAGGCCACAATGTTTCTGATATTGGGGTGATGTCTCCAGAAGTTCAGGAAGCGGAAGGGTTTTTTGATCTGGGTGGAGTTATTGCTGGTCTCTATCAGGAGGGGGAATGATCTGATTCCGTAGAGTTAAAGTGAGAGAGGTTAGAGATGAAATCTAAGTCGGTCCATCGATTGTCAACCAGCACTCGATCTAGACGAAAGTATTATCTGCGTGCCCTCTTATGTTACACCATGTGAAGGCGTTGCCGTGTACTGCATGGGGGACAAGTGCGTTGAAGATGAAAGTGTTGAAGTCATTCATCGCTGTTTGTGGGGGGAGACCTTCCGATTTCTCCTCACGACATGAGATAGTGTTGAAGTCTCCATGGCAGATCCACGGGATATTGTTGAAGAGTTAGTGGGTGGCCATGAGGGTATCCCTTAGGTTCTTGCTCTCGTGAAGTTGCAGCTGCCGTGGACAGCGGATAAAAGAACTCTAGACTTCAGGGAAGGTGCTCAACCCAGCAGGAAAGCGCCTGATCGAAGTCGTTCACGATGCCAATTTTGCAATCGGAGTTGAACAGGATCCAAATGTCATGGCTTTCGGCAACCGCGGAAGCGAAGCCGAGTTGGAGTTGAATGGATTTGAGTCTCCTTTTGGAGATTTTGGGTTCAATGATGATCATAAGGTCGATTCGGTAGATTTTCTTGAGGCTAATTAATCTCCTCAATGTAGGTTTGTTGGTCAGCCCTCTAACATTCCATGAGAGGATGTTAGGCATTGGGTTGTTTGTGGATAGTGTGGGTGTTGAGCTTAGTGGCTGACCGAGTGGTCCTGGACGTGGGCTTTTTTTCTTCTTCTTGTTGGCAGGGATTTTGGAGGCGCACTGAGGTGTTCCGGCGGCGTCCGCCGTCGAGTCTAGCGGGCTGCGAGCGGGAAGCCCGCCGCCCTCCACCGGAGGGGGGGGGGGGCGACATCATCTTTGTCTATCTCGGCGAGAGCACAGAGGGGGTTGTCGGGGTCTAGGAAGCCTGCTTCTATAGCTTGTTGAAGTCAGCCGGACTATACTCTGTATCGCTGGGACGATCGTAAGATCTCTGTCGTAGGTAAGAGAGGATCCAGCGGGGGATCGGATGGATGTTCAAAGCCGTCTGATCTGCTCCTCTGCCACTCGGGGAAGATCGATTGTTTGATGTGGGTCAGTGGGCTTCTTGATGACCTCGGGAGGGGACGAGCTTGGTTGGGGATGCTTTTGTGGAGAGTTACGGGATGACGGTGAGGATGTCGAACTGGTTTTTGAGAAGGATGCTCGGGGGATCATAGGGGTGATGGCCTTCTTCGAAAGATCGGGGCTGGGGAGCTATCGCTCTCAGCAAAATGAGAGTGAGAGTTTGGGAGAGGGAGAATGGGGATGTGGAAATGAGTTGAACTGTCTTTCGAGAGTGCCATTTACGGAGGGGTTCTCTTTTGAAGCTATGGGTGGGCTTTGAAATAAAGCCTAGTGAGGTGCCCTCTGGATCGACAGTGCCTGCAGAAGATTATGTAGTTGTCGTACTCCAGGTCCTTGTCGCGGGTTTTCCCCTTAAGCAAACTAATCTCCTGACTGGGAGCACCAGTCACTACATAATTATCCCACCAGAGAATCCTATCCTGGACTCGGTCGGAATCGTCAATCAGTAACAAACCCCGCAAGCAATCATGTAACGATCACCTACCCTCAACGGAGGCAGGACCTTCTATCTCGAGCGAAGCCAATGCTAAACTCGAACCCACTGTAACCACTACCATCCAAACCAGATCCGCCGCCAAACGAAAAAACACCCCCCACAATATCCTTTATGCTTAACATCTTATCCTGGATTGTCCGCGGTCTGGCGAACAACCGACGTTAAGGAGAATTATCAACCTACAAAAATTTACAAGATCGACATCCTGATCATTATTGAACCCAAATCCTCTCTAAAAGATTAACTACATCTAACTGCAACTGGGCCTTCCTATGGCCATAGCTGGCAGACATGATATTTGGATCCTCTGCATGAAGGACGTCAAATTGGGAGTCATCCACGACTCCCGGCAGGCTCTCTTCTGTTGGTTCGACCACCCAGGACTTTCCAATCGTGCCATCCTTTCAGCAGTCCATGGCAGCTGCGATGTTACGGAGAGGAAACATATGGGACGACCTCCTTGACATCCATCATCTCCACACCAACTCCCTTTGGCTTTGCATTGGCGACTTCAATGCGATCACCTGTAGCACGAAAAAAACCGAAGGCCGCCCCCCTCCCGCTCCGGCCATGCTTGACTTCAACAACTTCATCTTCAACGCCCACTTAACCACTCTCCAGTTCACTGGCAATGCATTCACCTGGTGCAACATACAGGATGGCGACCGTCATCAATACTCTAGGCTTGACAGAGCCCTTACGAACACCTTCTGGCACAGAATGGGGATCACCACCAATCTGTCCCACCTCAATTCCACAGAATCAGACCACACTCCCCTTTTGATTGAGATCAATAACAAGACGAACTCATCCAAAAAGAACTTCCAATTCCTCGACTTCTGGACCGGGCATCCCCATTTTCTGGGCATCGTAGCGGAAGCATGGAACCGCGAGGATTCTCCCAACCCCCTTGTTCGGGTGAGCAACAAGATTAAGGCAACCAGGAAAGCCTTGTCCGTCTGGAGCAAGCTCGCCTACGGAGATATCTTTCAAGCCGTTCGCATCGCCGAGGACGACGTCACCCGCCCAAAGCCCTGGTCATCACGGATCGCTCCAAGAGGCTAGGAGAGCCCTAAGCCTCACCAAGGCTATGCTTAAATTCAGGATCAAAGTGGAGACCGATTTCTGGAAACAGAAAGCGAGGTTGAAATGGGACAGCGAGGGGGACAAAAACTCAAAGTACTTTCATGCCTGCGTTACCGGGCGCAGACAGAAGCTCTCGATTCAGAGGACAGCAAATGACAATAAGAACATTATCACCGACCAAAAGAGCATGCATGAGGCAGCCATGGATTTATATTCCAAACTATTCTCCAAAGAGACACTTCACAAAGATAGATCATTCCTAGACCAAATCCTTCTCCTCATTAACGACACCGACAACGCCCAGTTGAACCGCCCGCCCAGTTTAGGAAGTTAGAGATGCAGTGTGGGCTCTGAACGAGCACAGTGCGCGCGGTCCGGACAGGTTTTTGGGAGTATTCTTTCGCACTTGCTGGGATATTATCAAGCAAGACATCACAGAAGCGCGGTCGCTTTCTTCAAAAGCGCTATATACCCTAAAGCCATTTCTAGTGCCAACCTGATCCTAATCCCTAAAAAAGACAACCCGGAGTCCTTCCGTGACTTTCGCCCTATCAGTCTTTGTAACTTCACCAACAAGATCATATCCAAGGTCATCGCGACCAGAATGGCTGGTATTCTTCCCAAAATCATTTCGGAGGAGCAAAGCGGGTTTGTTCGCGAGAGGAACATCCAGGACAATATTATGCTGGCCCAAGAGTTAATCACCTGCATGAAATTTTTAGTGAGGGAAGGCAACATTGCCGTCAAAATCGACATGGAGAAAGCTTATGACAGACTGGATTGGCAATTCATGATCTGGGTTTTCAGAGCTTTCGGATTTTCGAAAACTTGGACCAATATCGTCTGGAGATCCTTCAGCAACTCGTAGTTCTCCACGGTCATCAATGGCCGCGCTGAGGGATTTTTTAAATCCCACCGCGGGGTGAGACAAGACGACCCACTATCATCCACAGTTTTTATCATAGCAGCTGACGCTCTGTGTAGGAACCTTAACAATATGGTCAACACCCCAAACTTCTAACACTATCATACATCTAGTGGCTGTCCTATCATCACCTATCTGGCATTTGCAGACGACCTACTCATCTTCTCTTCCGGAAGGAAGGCGCTGTGGCGGTGGTTCACAATACACTGATGAGATACTCTAGATGCTCCGGTCAGAAAATCAATCCTTCCAAGAGCGTTATCTACGCACACCACAACACCAATAGAGAACATGCCAACAACCTCTCCAACCTAACATCCTTTTCAGTTGCGAAGCCCCCGTTCAACTATCTCGGGTGCCCGTTAGTGTACGGGAGATCCAACGTCGGCATATTCGAGGACTTAATCACCAGAATCAGGAAGAAACTGGAAGGGTAGCAAAATGCCACCTTTTTCCCAGGTAGCAAGATGATCCTCATCAATCACGTGCTATCCTCCATCCCCATCCATACACTGGCGGCGTACTTGCCGTCCATTAAGGTTCTTTTTCAATCGAACAGATCTTTTGCAATTTCTTCTGGGGACATAACAACGGCCAGGATAAGCATCACTGGGCTAGCTGGGATTCTATGCTTACCCGACAGGCGAGGGGGGATTGGGATTCACCAAACTCACTCATATTGTTAAAGCGTTCTCGATGAAACTGTGGTGGAAACCCCGCACGAGCAACAACTTATGGAGCAGGTTTTTGAAAGCCAGATACTTCAAACACATCCACCCCTCTATGGCCATATCCAATAGCAGATCCTCAGCGGCCTGGCGCCGCATCCTTATCGGCCGCAACCTTGTCGAACCGGCGATGAGACTCCAGCTGGGAGTGGATGACTTGAATCCATTCCTTGAGAGATGGGTTGGAGACAGCATGATCCCGAATCTTACGGAGACCTCGAGAGATTGTAGGATCAGAGACTTGTGGAACCCCTCGACCGACGACTGGAACTGGGACCAGGTTCGCGAGTGGTCCGACAATGATGCGGCTGATGGCATCCGCGAAAGAGGGTTATGCATCTGTGGTGAGGCAGATGCGTTAAGATGGTCCCTCGAGGCGTCAGGGGCATTCTCGGTGAGGTCGGTGAGAATCGCTATCCAGGGTGCCGACCGGTCGTACCTTCCCATAGCACACTATTGGCATTCCTGCATCCCTAAGAAGTGGTCTTTCCTCGTGTGGAGAGTCATTAGAAAGAAACTGTCGACAGACGACATCCTCAACACCATCGAGATTTGCTTAGCATCAGCTTGTTCCTGCTGCTCCGAGCGTCAGACGGAGACTATCGATCACATCTTCCGCCAGGGGATGCTGCCTAACAGGACTTGGACAACCCTTAACCAGCTTTTCAGCATTGAGCAGGGCGGTGGATGCTTCCACGATCTACTGGCTACCTGGGGTTCTGCCTCCCATGGCCACCAGATCGTCATAGCGGCCGCTACTTGGGTCATTTGGAAGAATCGCAACAAGACGAGATTCGAAGGTCACCTATACTCGGCCGACCGACTCTTGCGGGAAGTTGCTCACCAATGCCGTAAACGAAGTACCCTGTGTTTCCACAGTTCGAGAGCATTCTGGTCGATGCCCCCTAGCCCCCGGCGATGGTTTTGCTTTCTTCCCTCCTTCTTTTTGTGGTATACCTGTATAGGCTTCGGCATTTTGCGCCTTGTATACGGTTTTTGTCTGCGGTTTTCGTGCCGCCTTTAATAAAATAGGGGGTTTTCTAATATATATATATATATATATATATATATATATATATATATATATATATATATATATATATATATATATAAAAACAATGGCTAATGCCTTCATTGGAAAAGAGAAACAAGAGGTTGGAACCGGGAGATAGCCCAAGTTCCTACATGGTGCGGTGAGGCCCTTAGTAGAGGTCCAAACTAAAACCATCATTAATCAGCTTAGGATATAGAAAATATATATATATATATATATATATATATATATATATATATATATATATATATTATATATATATATATATTTTAATATATATATTTTAATATATATATAATATTTTAATATATATATATATATATAATATATATATATATTTTAATATATATATATATATATTTTATATATATATATATTTTAATATATATATATATATATATATATATATATATATTATATCTTTTTTTTTCTTTTTTTTTTGAAACGGTGCTCCGACTTCGAACTCGGATGAGTTCGAAATTTGAAAATCCAAAAGTGGGTAGGTGGGGCGCGGGGCCCAAGGGGGGATAGGAGCGTGCGCTGTCCGAGGGGAGCGCTGTCCCCGAGGTGGTTCTCTGCGCGAGGAGGGCGCGGAACCCGGAAGGAACGGGGGGTGGGGGTGGGTGGGAGCCATCGGCGGTCCTAGAGAGGAGGGAAGGCGCCGGCGGTCTAATGGAGGAGCGGTGGCACCGTCAGGCCGAGTGAGGAGCGGGGGCTCCGGCGGGGAAGGACATCCCAGCGGGGGCCGCCGAAGGGGACCAGACGAGGCGCGGGGGACGATCAGCTGCGGGAGGGGCTGCCGAGCTCGATGCTGAGCCAAGGATGGCGACGCCGGCCGACGAAGGGGCCAAGAGGGGGCAACTCCAGAGGGGGTCGACGCCGCCGAGGGAGGTAGCTCCGCCGAGGGGAGACCGAGAGACCGAGAGCTGGAGGGGACGCCTGGAGGAGACACACTGCGGCGGACGCTGAGTCAGCGACTGCCGGAGGGCCGATTGGGACGGCGCCCGGGGAAAAGAAGGGAGGGGAAGGGGAGGGGGCTCCCGCCGTCGGCATACAGGGCGCTGTCGTCGAGAGCGGGCTCGGGAGGGGAGGGAGGCAGAGCGCCGGCTGCGGCCAGGCGGTGCTGTAAAACGAAGGCGGCTGCTACCAGCCGGACGGATAGGGCCCCCCGATCGGATCGGAGGGAGCGCCGGAGGGGGGAGGGAAGGCTGGAGGGAGAGTAGAGGGGGGGTCACCAACGACGGGACGGCGAGGATGCCGGTGCTGGGGGGAAAGCTTAGAGGGGAGGGCCGCCGTAGGTCACTGGGGGGCTCGGCCGGGGGGCGAGGGAAGAAGATGCCGAGTTCGGCCACCGCAGGGAGGATCCGGAGGCCGTTGACGCCGAGGGAGGGGGAGCCGAGGCCACCCTAGGCCAGGAGGGCGGATCGACTCCCGGAGGGGAGGGACGACGATGGCGGGGAAAGGCGGGGCGCCGGGAAGGGGAAAGCTGGGCTTCGGGGGGCCGGACGGAGCGACCGGCGGCAGAGTAGACGGGGCGGATGAGGCCGCTGGAGAGGGCAGCGCGGCGAGGCAGACAGCCGGAGGCGCCGAAGGAGACGCGTCTGGCCTTGCTGCCGACGCCGGGGGAGGATCCCTCCTGCGACGAGCACGGCGGCGCCGAGGTCATCGCCGAGGGGGCTGGGGTGGGGGAAAGCCCCACCATGGGAAGAAGACGGCGATGTAGGGGCCTCCCCACGCCGTCGAGGCGGGAGGCCCCCCACGGGAGGGTGGTCAGGGTGCGGGGGCCGGGCCAAGGAGGCCGGCCGGCCACGCCGACCAACCGGTCGTGGACAGCCCTCCGCTCCTCAGGAGCCCTCTAGCACGAGCCATCTATATATATATATATATATATATATATATATATATATATCTATATATATATATATATATATATTATTGTTAGAAATATTTGTTTTTCTCTTTTAAAAACTTTGTACACAAAAATAAACAATAGTTAGAAGTTATCGGTGTCACGACCCGCACCCACCGTGAGGGCACGAGAACGTAACAACGCCCAGCCTACGCCACAGTGTCGGCGGTAGAACACTGTCCTAGGTCTCATGCATCTAGCATTATAAGGATAAACAGTTTATACTCCCTGAATGGGGGTGACATAGCAGATACAGTCTCAATCACATCTAAGGTAGAGCATGATAAAGATAGATAAAACATGAAATCCAAAGAGATACAAGAGATAGAAGTCTAAGTGTCTAAGATACATAAACCCAGAAATACATCTCAAAACTCAAATACAGTAATCCACAAAGTAAATACAACTCCCGACAAAAAGAAATAACTATCTAAACAACTTCTACTGTGTCTCCTCTAGGCTAGCAGGCAATCCCAGGCTATCTGTAAAATTTATCAACAGGTCCAGTCAGGACAGGAGCGAGCACAATACATCTCATGCAGTTCATATCATGTCAGGAAATATAAAGCAGGCAATAGAATAAGATACATGAAACGCTGTAAAAAGATGTGCATGAAAACATGAGAGATATTTGATAACTGGAAATATATATACATGATAAGTAAGAACTGTAAGTGACTAGTGATTTAGAGTACGAGATGGCATGTAATTGGCTTAGGTTGTACATGATGAACATGAAAAGTAACAGAGTGTACATGATGGGTAAATCACATGACCATTTATACTCACCCCTACCCACAATCAATACACAAGGATCTATTCAAGTTACGTTACGGACATGATGTTTTGGTTATACAAGAAACACATGAGGAAACATGAGCATACATGAAAGAACATGATAGTACATAAACGTACATGTAAGAACATGAGAGAACATGAGTGTACATGAATAACGCAGAAGCAAGGAATACATGATGTACATGAAACACATGTCATAAAGTATCCGATGCGCCCGCTAAGGGAGATAACATCCCAAGAAGAGATCCATATAGTACCAATCCGTGATGATAACGTGACAGCATCAGTAAAAGTAATCTAGAGCGAGAATATAAGTCGTGACAAGTATGAAACGATCAGAGAATGTACTCGCCTGATATCTGAATGTCCAAGGTAAAGATACTGTCCGAGGAGAGGTGTCTGGCTCCTAATTAGAACAGCACAAGTCACAACATGTCCAGAAGGGTAATATAAAGCACTACAATGTATTCTACATGAATCTAGGTCAAACTAGGCCAAAGTCAACCCTTGGTCAACTCTGGTCAACTGCACTAGTCAAACTAGGTCATGTCCTAACCCAGCAAGTCTTACTAGGCCTAATCAAGACTATTCTAGCAAGCCACATCAACACAAGGCTATACAAGCCAACATACACCCAACTCTATAGCATACAATTATTTAATACTCAAATAGGCAAGAATTCACATTGGATATACACTAGGTAATCTATTACTTTAAACTATATATGTCTACACATATATACACATGCATATATTGGTATTCAACATTAGGTCTATACATGGCATTTCAAATAGTTATATAAACTTATATATTACAACACAATATGCTAACATATATATATACATACATAGCTAAGTTAACTGTATTCATAAATACTTATTTAAGAGGCTATGTGTGTATGTGAACATGGCAAAGGGGCAAGTGAGGGTTAAATGGGCATACATAGTGTATACATATCAAAGAGTGTCAAAGTGTAAGTGAACAAAGTGTCAAGTGTGATAGTGTCTACATAGTGTAAGGGGTACATGAGGTAATATAGGATTTGTGTTAACATAGAACATTACATCTCATTAACTTGTATATTGCATACATTACATCTATTATTACATTACATTCATGCTTGCATTCATTCATCATTCATTTATTCTCTTGCACTACTATATGCACCATACATTACATACTATGGAACCTACATATTCATTACAGCCATACTTATACATGCTTACATTAGATAGGATACTTACACCTCATACATCATTTATTTAAATATTTACTCATGCTTGCATTCTCTATTTAATTACATAAGTATATACATTAACATGGGTTAAAATTAAATATAACATTATATTACACACAAGGGTGCACAAAATGCATATGCCGAATAGTAACTCCTATTAATAATCAATACTGTACCATCTCAGCATGAATTAAAATCTAGGATTAAGTATGTTATAGATCTATGTGTTAGCTTTCCGAAACTTCAAACTGATCGCGTTTTCGTCTTCGGAAACTCCCGGAATCGCGAAAACACCGAGAACGCATTTGTCTTTCGTACAGCTGACACTCAAATAATTCTCCAGAAAGTTACATAAAGAATTAGGCCTATTAATATATTTTTTGGAAAGCTAACTTCAATACGCTTCTTTAAAAAAACGGGAGATTAAACCGAGCTTTGAGCTAGAAGTTATGACATTTCTAAGTTAGGGCTGAAATTAAAAACGTGAATAAAAATCATGACGGATTTGGGTAGTTTGAGACAAAGAACACAAGTATATAACATAATATATCAAGAACTCACTCTCTACACTAATATATATATATATGAGACACTATATAACACATCTCCAATACAAAAATATGAGATTAAACATGTAATAATTCATTCATACATAACAACAACACATAGTGTGTCCAAATTTGGGGTTTTCCCACATGGACACAACCACACACAAAGGACACTCCTATGACCTCCAAATGGACACAAAATGGACACAATGGAGATACAACCATGGGGGTCATTCCTATGGGTTCAAAATAGACCTATATGCATGAGGAATGAAAAGGAGAAGGGATTTATACCTCCCGGTAGATCGAATCGAAGAAAAGCCTTCCCGGAGCGACACCGACACGTAGAGATTCCAAAAGGACACGAAAGAGCTCCGAATCCTCCCAAACTTGGGTAGCTTCCTCCTTGGCTAGAATGGAGAAGGAAAGAAGAAGATTTTGGTGGCAAAATGGAAGGATTTGGTGGAGAAATTGCTAGGGATTGCTCTCTAGGAATTGGGAAGAACAAGAGAGAGTGTGGATGAGAATAATGAAATGAACTTGAGCCTATCCTCTCCCAAAGTGGCTGGCCATATGGGACTATTTGTCCTATTATGGTAAGGTCCAAAATCCCACTAACCTATTCTATGAGTATTAGGAAAAGGCTAATTGGTTGGGGCTAAATTAGTCATTCT
>JANAVB010038417.1:3118404-3222517 GCA_029216955.1 Iris pallida | reverse complement strand
GGGCTAGTAGTGTTCAAACCTGCGAGTCCACACTAGGGCGAGGGTTTGAGTATTCGATTGGTTACCATTGACATCGTGATATCGTGTTCTCTTGTTCTTCTCCAGCAGTTTGTTTAGGCATAGTGGTTTTCCAGTGTGTATAGTCATATTTTCGTGCTGATTGGTCTTTCCCGTTTATTTCTTGTACTTTCTTTATTGCATGATAATCTTCTAGATAGGCATGTTTTTATATCTTGCTAGTCCCCTGAGGACCTGATGATCTCTTCAGGTTAGTTATTGCGTGGAGTAGTTAGCAGCTCTGGATGGCGATGATTGACACTTGTGGGGTCCGAATGTGATGATATTGCTTGCGGGATTCAGGTATTGATACCATGTTATTATCCAGTTCATCCAGCTCGCGTTTCTCCTTTCATCATTATGATATCATTCAGTTTATAGACTCATGTATTTCTCGGAGTTTAATCGGACATGCATGCTAGTGGGCTGTAGACCACGACCCATTCTTGTTCATTCTTGTTTATTATTCGTATTGTGGATTGAGATATAGTTTTGCCTTGCCTTGATTAGGTCCTTACCATAGCCGTGACAACGTTTACGTATTCGAGTCGCGGATGGAGTCCGCTTGATGCGTAGCTGGCTTGCTCACGCTCTCGCATCGAAAAGCGGGTGGGGTCGTGACAAGTTTTTTTGGTGGCCTATGCAGGTCAGAGCATATCGTATCGGTACGAATTGTACTGATACGAGCTGCGACCATGACTAAACCTTAGAAATCTCAATCCACTCTGTCTTGAAAATTCTCTCAGAAATTTCTCTACCATCTTTGAAACTTCGTATTCGTTCTCGATTATTCCTCCTTGCCTTTTGTACCATTGATTCTCGTCCCTTCCTATTCCGAGGTGACGAATGATCGTGTTGTCTAGGACTCATTTGAAATCCTTAAATTATAGTATAATATGCTTGACTATTGAATGTTTGGTGTTTATAGATATGAGGGAGTATAGATGCCATATGCCTAGATATCTGCTGGTAGAATTGTTAGCAACCAGTTAGAAGACCATAAGACTTTAGTGACCGTATTTTGAGGAGTAGTGTAACCAAAGGTGGGTAGAAGTCCTCGAAGTTTTGTAGTTACGGGATGACTAGAGAAGGTTATAAAATATTCTCGAGGAATTAAATTGAGGAGATTAAGGTAATAGTGGATTTTAAAATTTTAAGAAATAGTTATGAATTAGAATTTCGAGGACAAAATTATTTTAAGGTGGGTAGATTTGTAGCCTCCCTTCCCGGAAATTTTTTAAAAAAATTATTTTTATTATTTATTTGATTTAAATGATAATTTTTAGAATTATAAATAATTAATTAGTTAATTATTATGGTGGATGACTTTAGCTATGATGGAGTTTGAAGTACAAGACGGCTAGGAATTATGGCACGGATAGTGTAGTACCGTACTTTGACTAGTGTATTAGCCCTAGTAGGGAAGGCCGAGCCATAGTGACATCCTAACCAAGAAAACCAGGCCAAGTTGCGACTTAACCTCCACCGATGAATTATTTATTTATTAATTAGATATATTGATTTAGATGACTCGATTGTACCAATTTAGCCGGAACTGGGCCAGAACCGAATCCAAGCCTTTGTAGGTATGTAGAGAGACCAAGGACGACCATGTAGGCATATTTTATGTGTATACAAATATTCAAATAAATTATTTTAGGTATGGATGTATATTTTTAACCATTTGAATATTTATGAAGAATTGGCATTTTATTATTAAATATTTTATTGGATATTTTATCTTAAAATACGATAAATACCTTCCTTAGTTGTCCTTATACGTTTTGAGGATATTCAGACTAAACCTACAATTGTGAGTACATTATATTTATTTTTAATCTAGTATACTTGGTTACAAATAAGGGTATATATATATTATAAGTTTTATGTTGGAGCCTTACGCTCGATATAGATATATATGTGTGTATATATATATATATATATATATATATATATATATATATATATATATATATATATATATATATATATATAAATATTATTAATATTTTTGGTTAACTGAGTATTTATTGATATGTATATACGAGGTGTATATATGGATGTGTATATAATATATAGTTGATAATATTTTGATATAAATATTCAAGAAGTGTTATAGCGTTTTTATTAGAAACATTTTCTTGTTTTATTTATAATTTGGACGTACATATAGATATATATATTTATATTGCTTTGAGTGTAACTATGCCTTGTAGCATATATATATATATATATATATATATATATATATATATATATATATATATATATATATATATATATATATATATATATATATATATATATATTTTTTTTTTTTTTTTTTTTTTTTTGTAGCATATATATATATATATATATATATATATATATATATATATATATATATATTTGTAGCATATATATATATATATATATATATATATATATATATATATATATATATATATATATATATATATATATTTATATATATATATATATATATATATATATATATATATATATATATATATATATATATATATATATATATATACACATATGTACAATTACTTTTATTATATAAGGAATTAATTGATATAAGAAATAATATTCTCATTAATATTATTATCATTAGTATTATCATTATTGTTATTGTTTTCTCATAATTGAAATCAGCCCAGCGGTTACTGTTCATTGAACAGTAACCGTGGGATACTCAACCCGCAACCGAGCTAAACCCGAGCTGCACCCAACCTCCTTAGTATAGGTATACGAAATAAGAGAAGGAACAGAACAACCCATCCACCCATAAGAACCCGACCCCCCTGCTGTTGATAACAACAAGTATATATGTATAGTTAGCGGAGAGAAATCGAGATGGAGAAAGCAAACCCTAGGTGACGAACGCCACCCCAGTCGACCCCACCGCCGGAAGGATGCTGGCGGCCACCCGCCGCCAGAGCCACCGCTGCGCGCATACCAGGAAGCCGCAGCAGAGCCGGAACACAGCGCGCACAGCCAACAGAGGAGCAGCAGTAGGCGTTCCGAAGCCCAAATTCATGGTACGAGTTCTCCGTCTACGATTATTTATTTTTCGAACTGTAAAGTGTTTAAAAAGCCTATATAACCCTCTAGGATTTTCGGCAATTAGGTTCGAGTTTTATTGAGGTTTCAAGTCAAAAAATTGATGGGAAAATCCTGAAAAACTGTTAGGATTCGAAACAAGAACCAGTCCAATCATCCATATTGGAAGCCAGTTTTCGAACTGGATATTAGGGTTTTCGAAAGTTTAATTTGACACAGTTAAAGACAACCTAAACGAGATTAAAACGCAATTGGTAGTTCTTATTTTCAATTGGTATACATGAAGTTATTCGAATTCAAAAATCAAGAAAAACCATGAAAAATAGTTTTCAAAAAACTAGAAATTGTCCGATAAGACGTGCGTCCCGCCAATCCGGACGACGTGGTCGCGAACCGAAGGCATCGAAAGGTACGTAACGGCTTCGTGGGCGTGTGGGCTTTGACGGAATTCAAATTGGTCGCGTGTGCACGACGAATTTGATGCGTATCCGTCGAAATTCACCGTATCGGCCTCTGTGCAAATTCCATAATTATTTTGTGCACGCTCGTCAGATCGAGACGAAACTTGCGCCAGCAGGACCGTATCATTTTTTTGGTCATGTATGCCAAGTTTGGTCCAATTCTGAGACAGTTGAATCGGAACGCCGTTTTACGGGCCCCACGGTCCGACTCAACGGGTGATTTTGTGCACGGCCCACCGAAAATCCAAAATTGGACATACCGTTGGGTTCATATCGTCAAACCGGACCCGTAGATATGTAGTTTGACGACTTTAGAGACCTTTGACTTTGGCACTCTGTTCGGTGCAAAGTGGGTCCAACGGCGGACACCGTTTTGGCCCGAAATTACCGTTTTGCCCCTGTGTCCAGAATTGGACTTAAAGACAGGCAATCCTAGCTAATTTGACTATTCTGAGAATGTTGGCAATGTCTGTTTCAGCTTTTGGAGACAGTTGTGAGGACTTGGACTTCATGGCTTGGCAGTTGACTGTATTTTTGTTGGATTTGCGTGCAACCTCCAGGCAAGATACCTTGCCTCCCTCTACAGTTTACTTACATGCATATTTATATTATTATACAGTTTACTAGTTGATTATTTATATATGATTTGTATATCATGCCTGCTAGTATATATATAGCCTTGTTTATATTTAGCCTTGTAGTTCATATTGGATTGGTTTTTTTCGTGTATCGGGATTGGATCGTGTCGTGTCATCACTTGTACCTGGACTGAGTCGCATCGTGTCATAGGATGAATAAGTCATAACAGAACTGTTGTACCTTGAAATTCTTGAAGCTAACCTGCGAGTCCACACCAGGGGCGAGGGTTAGTAGTTAAGCTAACCTCTGAGTCCACATTAGGGACGAGGGTTAGTAGTTATCTGTCCACACCTGCGAGTCCACAATAGGGACAAGGGTGATGCTAGCCTGCGAGTCCATACCAGGGACGAGGGTTAGTAGTATATGGTTCACACCTGCGAGTCCACACTAGGGACGAAGGTGATGCTAGTCTGCGAGTCCACACTAGGGGCGAGGGCTAGTAGTTGTTCAAACCTGCGAGTCCACACTAGGGGCGAGGGTTTGAGTATTCGATTGGTTACCCATTGACATCGTGATATCGTATTCTCTTGTTCTTCTCCAGCAGTTCATTTAGGCGTAGTGGTTCTTCTAGTCGTGTATAGTCGTGTTTTCGTACTGATTGGTCTTGTCCCGTTTATTTTCTGTACTTTCTTTATTGCATGATAATCTGATAGATAGGCATGTTTTTATGTATCTTGCTATGTCCCCTGAGGACCTGATGATCTCTTCAGGTTAGTTATTGCGTGGAGTTAGTTAGCAGCTCTGGATAGCGGATGATAATGACACTTGTGGGGTCCGGATGTGATTATATTGCTTGCGGGATTCAGGTATTGATACCATATTTATTATCCAGTTCAACCAGCTCGTATTTCCCCTTTCATCATTATGATATATCATTCAGTTTATAGACTCATGTTATTTCTTGGAGTTTAATCGGACATGCATGCTAGTGGGCTGTAGACCACGACCCATACTTGTTCATTCTTGTTTATTATTCTTATTGTGGATTGAGATATAGTTTTTCCTTGCCTTGATTAGGCCCATTGCCATAGCCGTGACAGCGTTTACGTATTCGAGTCGGGCTGGAGTCCACTTGATGCGTAGATGGCTTGCTCCCTCTCTCGCATCCGAAAAGCGGGTGTGGGTCATGACAGGCCTCCTCCTCGTCCTCTGTAAAATTTTTAACAGGTACAATCAGGACGGGAACGAGCACATATCTCTCAAAATAGTTCATAGTAGGTTAGGAGTATAAAGCATGAAATAGAGTAAAATACAGGAAATGTTGAAATGGAAATACGGAAAAACAGAAGATATTTTGTAACTGAAAGTAAATACATGATAAGTAAAGATTATAAGTAGCTAAGTGATTTAGAGTACAATATGGTTATGTAAATGGCTTAGGGGCACATGAATACAACTAAGAGGCACATGAATACCTACTGGGGATAATGATCACATAACTAATTCTACTCACCCCGCCCCAATCAATACACAAGGATCCATTCAAGTTACGTTATTGGCACATGAATACAGCTAAAGATATGTGAACTCATGTAATGAGTGGTACATGAGGCACATGATAGTACATGAAGGCACATGAGGACATGTGAATACATGAACTTAGTACGAGTACAAGGAGTACCTGATGCACATGATAAAGTACATGAACACAAAATACCCGATGCACCCGTAGAGGGATAATATCTCAGAAAAGGATCCATATAGTACTAATCCGTGAAGATACGTGTCAGCATCAAGTAAAGTAATCTAGAGCAAGAATATAGTCCACACAGGTATGAAAAGATCAGAGAATATACTCGCCTGCTATCTGAATGTCCAAGATAAAAGTACTGTCCGAGGAGTGGTGTCTGGCTCCTATTAGAACAGCACAAGTCACAACAAGTCCAAAATGGTAATAAGATGCACTACAATGCATTCTACATGAATCTAAGTCAATCTAGACCAAAGTCAACTCTTGGTCAACTCTGGTCAACCCTAGAAGTCAAACTAGGTCAACCAAGTCAAACCTAAGTCAAACAAGTCTATACTAGTCTATCTAGTCTATTCTAGGTCTAATAAGGCTACACAAGTCTAACTAGACTCTAAACTGACACACAGATACACCCATAGGCTAAGAGCCTAGGCTATAGGCTATACCATGCCTATGAACCAAACCATAAATCACATACACAAGTCAAAATACATCTAATATATAATACACTCTAATATAGAGATACACATATTGATATATATTACATAATCTAATATAGAAATACATATTAACATATAGGCTACCTATATGTATACCACACATACATTTATATATAATATATATGATAATACACACACACATTATATAATATATAGGATATATATTACATCCCAATATATATACCTTCACATATATATAGAGAAAGGAAATTGCAATGTGGTGGGGTGTGTGTGTGAGAGATACATGGCATAAGGGTGTGAACATAGAGTGTCAATGTAGTGTGTGAAGGCTGGAACCTGTAAAACAGTGTAAACATTTGTGACACAGTGAAGTGAGAGCAAGAGAGGACAGACAATACCAAAACAGTGGCTAATCATTGGTTCACATGATATTTACATGTAACTGATCTCAGGTTTTGAATGAAACAGTAAATGCATCTCAGGAAAAATGGAAAAATGTAATAACAGTGAAGGCTAGGAAATCAACTCTTGTTATTAAGAGTGAAATGAACATTCAGTACAGTGAGTGAAAGGCATGTGAGTGTGTGAGTGATTCCTAAAAACAGGGAATCACATTAACTCATGAAAAATCAGTTCATTTTAGTTTTCAAGTAGGAAGAAACCAATTCTCTTTGAAGACAGTGAACACATTGTATAACTTGGAATAAAATGATGAAATCCAGGAAATAGTGAGCTAATAAGCATGACAGTTAACCATAATTAACATTCATTAAATCTCAGTAAAATAAGGAAGGGAAACCAATTTCCAAGCTAACAGTAATGAATCAAACACTCATTCAGCTCATGTAATGTAAAAAGTAAATCAATTCCAGTTAGAAAAGGGAATTTGAATTCAGGAAATAAAATCTCAGATTTCTGAGATTTTTAGGACTGTATCAGTCCAACCTTAATTCGAAATCCTATTCTACAATGCAAAAACCTATTCTAACTTGCAATTCCCAACTAGTAGGACTAATACACTTGTATAGATGAAATATCATGGCATTCAAATAGGAAAATAAATCAGTTAATCAATGAATAAATCAGTTCATAAATCTCAGGTTAAAAGCTCAATTCAATTTACAGTTGAAAAGGGGAAGGAAATCAGTGAGTAATAAAACAATGTGGCATGGCATGAGGGAAAGAAAATCAGTGGCATATTAACACTAGAAACAGTGAATCATATACTGTGTGAAACGAAGAGAACTGGGAATGAAATGAAACATTTAAATACAGTAAAATTAGGAAGGGGATTCAGTTCAGGTTATAGGCAATTCAGTGTAGGTAAAATCAGTAATACAGTGAAGGGTATTAAACAGTGGGAATCATATTAAGCTCATTCGATTTCAGTTCACTGCCTAATTATTCCATTTCAAAACATAAGTCCAAATCCCATTCACAAACCATAGAACCAAATTCGAATTGTAATATGAAACTAAACATGAACAATGATATGTGGGTAACATTTAATAGTGAGAAACATTTCTTAAAATAGGATTTAATGCTCAGAATTTAGAGAAAAACAATGTATCAAAGCATGTATCAGTCGAATCCTAAAATTATCCCAAATCGAAACCAAATTCACATCAATAACCTAACTAACATGTGAACTTAATCTAATATAGATTATACATCATATTTAGGATCAAATTAGCAAATTAAAACACAATTTAAACCATTTAAAACTGAATTTATCAGAGAACACAAAACAGTACACTGGACCAATCCTCGTGCACGTGGTTCCAGTGCTCGTGCACACGACATGACACGACACAGATCTCGTGATCGTGTCCCAGTGTCGAGGGGGACTAGGGCTAGGTCGGGGACACCCTGATACGTGTCCACGACACTCGTGTGTGCGATATGACACACGTATCAGTGTCAAAAATCGGCTGTAGCCGATGTAGTGTAAATCCAGTGCACGGCTTCGTACGTGACCGACACAATATGAGAGGTCGTGTCACTTGACACACGTGATGTCAGTGGTCGCCCCAAGGTGTGTGTCAAATATCATGTGTCCTAGTGGCGTGTCCTGCACGTAAAAGACCCCGAGCATCAGGGCAAGCAACCTGCTCGTGCGCGTGCGCGTGCAACCGCGTGTTTCCGTGTCCGTGGCGACACGACACGACACCAAATACGACTCAGGACACTAGAAACCCCTAAGAAATGTTAAAACCTAAATTTCTATTCAAAGGTTTTCCTAAAATCAGATCGAAATGCCCTTTGGGGCATTTCATTAAACACCTAATTACATGGACTGATATGTGTCCAAATGGGACACGAATAGGACTCGAAACCTAGGGTTAGCTAGTCCTACTGTTAGGTTAGGCCTAGGGCTTCCTAGATATGCAATAAAAACAATATTTTATGGTGAGGATTAGAATTTACCTACAGGTTTGCAAAGCTCCAAAAAAACCCCAAATGAGAATGGATCCTCAAGCCACCAAACTCTCTCAAATTGTTTTCCCCCTAAAATTTCTTAATACCAACAGCAAGAAGAATAAATTTAGGACCTATTGCAATTGGTTTGGGTGGAAAAAGAATTGAAATGGAATTTCTATGGATTAATGAAGATGGAGACTTACCTCTTTCTAAAACTTGCAAATATTTCTAAGAGAGGCTAGCCCTAACTTCTAGGAGGCATTAAATAGAGGGGGAATACCAAGGTGGCTGGTCATAAATGCTAGGGTTAGGGTTTTGGTTTCACTAATTGGGTTATGGGCCTCTATGGGCCTTAAGCCAAAAGTCATGACTTGTGAAATCACAAGCCATTAACTAGCCTAATCAATTCCTAATCTCTCCAAATAAATTCTAATGAGTAGAGTATCAATAACTTAGGTTAAACTAGGGTTTCATAATCTAACCAAGTGGTCATGACTAGGATTAACTAATTTGTCAGTCCACCAAGGTCAACTCTAGTCAAAGTCAACCTATTCAACCATCATTCAAATCAACTCAAAATAAATCATAAATTCAAATAAATTATATTAAATTCAATATAACCCTAAAAATGACAAAATACCCTCTAGGCTAAAATGACAAATATGTATCCCAATAACATAGTTAGGCTCTAGGTCAACCAGTCTCCAAAGTTACACTATCAAAACACCAAAATCATAAGTCATGATTTAAAATAGTTTTAAAATGATTTTAAAAATTACCAAAAATTATATCATGATTTAAATATCATTATTAAAAGACTAAAATTATAAAATTTCAAAATTACCCTCATTTGGAAAACTGGATGTTACAAAAACCTAGGAAATAATCTAAAGAACAAGAATTACAGAGGAATTAAACTTGATTACAAACTCGCTTGTACAAGAGAAAGCCTAGAAAGAAAACCTAGGAAATAATCTATGTACAATTGTTTAGTTTTTGATTCTGGGGGGGACGATAGAGGCTCGGGAAAGTGTAGCAACCTTTTCTTACTCCTTTGACTATATGACACGATCCTTGCTCCTGAAAAAAATTGTCCTTCCTAGGTTGCCCGCCTTTTGCATGGGTGTGGTACCCTGCTATTTATAGTGATTTCAGAATGAAGGATATTTTGAGCCGCATAGATGGCCACGTGACCATGTAACTGCAACAACACATGAAGACTCGCTCTTTGGCTGCCAGCTGGTGGTTTGTTGAGATTTCTTTGTTGGAGCAAATCTGGGTGGTTGAGACTTGGTCAAATTGTCATGTGTCCCCCCACAATAGAGTAAAATCAATTTTCTGCGGCCCGGATCAACTTGGCTGCATGCGGTACCAAAAGTCTTTTTTCTGCGGCCTGGATCGGCTTGGCCGCATGAAATCTCAAGATCTCGGATCATCTTGGCCGCATGAGGTCTCAAGAGTCTTCCTTCTGCGGCTCAGATTGGCTTGGCCGCATGAGGTCTTCAAGAGACTTCCTTCTGCATCTCAGATCATCTTGGCTGCATGAAGTCTGAAGAGTCTTCCTCCTGCGGCTTAAGTCCACTTGGCCGCAAGGGGTCTCCAAGAGCCTCGCTTCTGCGGTTCGGTTTCACTTGGCCGTATGGGTTCTTCGAGAGCCTTGCTTTTGCGGCTAGAGTCAACCTGGCCGCATGGGATCTTCGAGAGCCTTACTTCTTTGGCTTGAGTCTACTTAGCCGCATGGGGTCTCCAGGAGCATTCCTTCTGCGGCTAGAGTCAACCTAGCCGCATGGGATCTTCGAGAGCCTTGCTTCTTCGGCTTGAGTCTACTTAGCCGCATGGGGTCTCCAGGAGCATTCCTTCTGCGGCTTGGTTTCACTTGGCCGCATGGGACCTCCAGGAGCCTTGCTTCTGCGGCTCAAGTCCACTTAGCCGTATGGGGTGATGATCCGCATAAACACAGACTGCCTTGGTAGTAGAGCCATTGTCTTGTGGCAGCGATAGTTGATGGTGGCTTGGGTGCAGTGATGTCCTGGAAAGGGCTCCTCACACATCAAGGTTGCTTCTCTCTCCTTTCGTTTGTGAATGACCACCTCTCGCAAGTCGAGAGCATATTAATCTACCTTTGCATCCATTTTGTGGGCCCGGGTATCCCGAGCGCCCGGGTATGTAGGTATCATATTTGCCCCCTGATCTGAGGGTAGTAAAGCACTTGCTCTCGATCGTTATAGGAAGATTTTTGGGACCATCATATTTTCTCCTTGATCTGTGACTAGTAAAGCACTGCTCTCGATCGTTGTAGGGAGACTTTTTGGACCATCATATTTGCTTCCTGATCTGAGGCTAGTAAAGCACTACGTTCGATCATTGTAGGGAGACTTTTGAGACCCACCCTGTTCGTTAGCCCTAGGGGACTGGATGCGGGTGGTTCTGTACAACTTTCCATCAGGAGCTCGTATAACAGTTAACGGTGCCCGCTGACGGTCAGTAGCTTGGATAGTTGACTGGGCTTGTTGGGCCCGCACTGCCCTAGACTTCTTCGACTTAGTACCCGAAGGTGCGTAGTAGGAAGAGTCCAAGTTGGAAGGAGAGAAGGGAAGTTGGTACCCTTTTCAAAGGAGGAAAGGGAGCTCTATATATAGAATGGAGTGAGCCCTTTCTTCTTCTCCTTTCCGATATGGGACTAAAAGCAATATCCTCTTTTCCATGCTTCTACAGTGTCATTATAATTTTCTTTGATACGTTGAAAAAATTTAGTTATATGTCGAATTAACACTCTATTCAAAACATGACAGGCTGTACTTACAGATTCTGTCCAAAAATATTTAGGAAGATTATGCTGGTTAAGCGTGATTCTAGCCATACCGCCAAGAGTTCTATTCTTCTGCTCCATAATACCATTTCGTTGAGGAGTTCTTGGACAAGAAAATTTATGGTAATATCTATTATCATCACAAAGCTTTTCGAAATCAGCATTTTCAAAATTGCCGCCATGATCACTTCGGATTCGAGTAATCATGAAGCCTTTTTTTTGTACCTTTTTAAAAAATACTTGAAATTCAAAAATGACATCGCTTTTATTAGATAAAAGTAAACACATGTAAAAGGAGAGAAATCATCAACTATAAAAATAGCGTAGAGCTTATCGCCAAGACTAGCGACTCTACTAGGACCAAACAAATCCATATGAAACAATTGTAGGGGTCTAGAAGTGCTTACAACATTGATGGATTTAAATGATGACCTAGTTGCTTTGTTCTTTTCACAATCTGAACATACCATATCTGTCTTGAAGGAAATTTTTGGGAGTCCTTTTACCAGCTTCTTAGTTGAAAATCGTAAGATAGTGTCCATGTTTATATGTCCTAGCCTCATGTGTCATAGCATCTTGATTGGCTAATAGGCACTTACCTGTACTGTTAGTACTTTCTAGAAAGAAAACATATATATTGTCTTCCTTAATCCCTTCATATACGGGATTACCAGTAGACATTTCATATATAGAATATTTTATCTTTCACAAAATTGATACCATAACCATTATATGCCAAATAACTAATGCTCAACATGTTATGATTCAATTATGTGACTAGATAAACATCTCTTATTTATGGGTAGGAAGTATACCAACAGTAACAATTCCTATAATATTACCTCATAGATTATTACCAAAGGAAAAATACCCTTCTCTCTTCATCGATAGCGTAGCGAATAAGGATGCATCACTTGCCATGTGCCGTAAAAATCCGCTATCGAGAATCCACTTGCTTTTAGCACGAGAAGGTTGAAGGTCCACCTACAAAACGAGTAGATGCAACTCTTCGAACCCATTTCTTCAAGGGTCCAGCATGATTAGTTTTAGGAATCCAAGTAAGTACATTTGTGTCAACTAACTTTCTAGCTCTACAATATTGTGATATGTGCCCATGTTCACCATAATATGTGCATATGATTTTTGAAATAGTGTTCTTTATTTCTGTGTTGACATGCTTCTTGTGTATCTTTCTTGGAAACCTATATGTGAAAGCATGGTTATGAGAAACGTGTTGCTTATGTGCTTTCTTTGGTTTAGTCCTTTTGTGGTATATACATAATATTAGGACTAACCTTAGATTGTATAACATGGATGACCTATTTGCCTAACTTGATATCTAACTTTTTACAGATTGCACAAGACTTTTCGAATTTAGCAGTCTTATCCGTGAGTCTCTGTGCATTTACTAGGTGCCTCTTCTTTTCTATGTCATATAGTTCTTGCACTTTGACATAGTCTCTTTCTTTTTGCTCTATAGTGAGGATAGCCTCAGGATAGTCCAGTCTAATTTTGGTTATCTCCTCTGTATTACCGATAGTGGACGTCTCTTGGATATCTTCAATAAGATTAGACAGTCTAGCTACTTCGGTTGTGTTTGTCTTAATCTCCTTGCGAGACTACTTATACTTGTCCAACATATTTATGTGCTCTTTAAGTAATTCACTAAAGACATTTTCTAACTAGTCAAATATAAAATCATCGTAAATAGGGTTTTATGATACCTTATCGAAAGCCATCAGGCAGACATTTGCACTGTTGTTGGGTCTATTCTCCTCTTTTGATTCACTGGCCTCACTTTCGTGCCAGATACTGGTGTTTGCGTACTTTCGACCAATTGTTGCTTTTATGCTCGATCTTGATTGGTCATATGGACTGCTTTTCTTCATTAGTAGACATTCCTTCTTTATGTTCCCTGACTTCTTGCATCCAAAGTAAATATTATATTTTTCGTTTCTTTCATGGATATCTTTCTTCTTTCGGCTTGATCGCTCAAACTTTAAGAATTTAATGAAGTTCTTGACCAGTAAGGCCTGTTCATCACCATCACAATCTTCTTTATCAGTACCATTACATAACTCTTCTGGCTTAGGCTTTAAAGGCGATAGATTTTTCTTTGGGGGTTGCCTCTTCATAGTATTATAAATCTAGCTCATGGGTCATGAGCTTGCCCATAAGTGTCTTTAATGTCATCGTGGTGAGGTCGTTTCCATCTATGATCACAGTGGCCTTCAGGTTCCAGTTCTTGTTTAGAGCCTGCAGTACCTTCCTGATCTTCTCGTGGTTGTTGTAATCATTTTTAAGAGATTGTAAAGGATTAGTAATATCAAAAAAGAGTGAACATCTGTGTAGATGATTCGTCGGGTTTCATCTTGAATGCCTCATATTTTGTGTCAATCTACTAATTTTTGATTCCTTCACTTGGCAAGTTCCTCCATGAGTTACCTCAAGAAGTCTCCAAATCTCATTAGATGTGGCACAAGTAGATACACGATTAAACTCAGTTTTTTTCAATTCTACAGAATAGTGCATTGATGGCTTGTGCATCTAGACTAACTTGTGTCTTTTCATAATCAATATATTTGTCATAAGGCTTGTCTACTAGAACACCATCAGTCATTGTTCCATGTGGTTTCTTGTAATCATCTATAACTATCGACCAAAGATTGAAGTCCAGTGCCATAAGAAAGAAATGCATCCGTGTTTTCTAATACATATAGTTCGTTCTATCAAATAGTGGAGGTTTATTTGTGGATTGTCCTTCACCATTGAATATAGATTTAACGAATGCCATATATACTCTCTAGGTGGTTATGTATATGTATAACGCGCTCTGATACTAATTATAGGACCATTGAGCACCTCAAGGGGGGTGAATAGAGTGTGTGCGTGTGCAGCAGAATAAATATCACAACTAAAAAATTGTATACTATGGCTAGTGAGAGCAAATGGAATAACCGTAAATGAGTTACAGCAAGAGTAAAAAGTTGAGAAGATTCAAACTCAGTGATACTGCGATATATACTGGTTTTTCTCGTAGAGAACTAATCCAATCTCGAGTACTCCTGCTCGATGTTAATCCACAATGGCACAAGCTTTAACTGAGTGCTTACAACTCTTACAAAATCATGCTTGGGGACAAGTGCACAACCGACTTCAACAACACCGTGTTTGGCGAGAGTGCACGACCGACTCCAAAAGGTGATTGAAAATTGAAATATTTTCTAAAATAGCCTCCGATACAACTCTTTAAAACCAAACTCTAGATTGAACTAAAACTGTACTAACTTGGCTAAGAGTAGTATAGACCAGATTTAAAAATGTAGCTCGTAGAAAACATTTAAAGGAATAGAGAAGAGAATGAGATTGGATTATTTTGAAATGTGAAAATTCCTCTCTATTTGTAGTATTTTTTATGAACTAAATTTGGGCAGAGTTAGGGTAGAGTTTGGATGCAAAAATCTCGCATTCGAACGTTGGATGCAGATATCCAGGGAATTCAAAAAATAAGTTTAAACTGCCCCGACCGAACTCGGGCTGAGTTCTGCCACAGTTCTAATAGAACTATTTGGGCCAAATTTGATGGATTTTAGGCTATTTTTTATTGTGGAATTTTGGGTAGCAATTTGTGGATAAGTAGACTATATTTTTATGGACTGAGAATCGCTAAGCTAGTACCGATCCTGATCAATCTGACATATTTTTCCTGGACTCAAATAAAGATAAAATATAGAAGAATTACGTAAAGGTCTTGATCTTGATTCCATCACTTTTGGTTCTTGATGACGATGAGACATTTATAGCAGTACGTGTAAACATTCTGACTTGAAACCTGTAGCTGCATATATATTTTATGTATCGACCAAAGTTGACGTTGATTATCAAAATTAGGTATGATCATGACTAGTGGGATAACAACGCTTACGGTCTATTATTTCACGTACGTCTGGCAGAGGGTGTTTTTTCCTATGCCACTTGGGTTGCATGGCTGATTAGATGAGACTTCTGCTTCGCCACATGGACTTTTTGGAAAGTATTTATGAGGTTAGTTAACCTCATGTACATGATTATGGTGGGCGCATGTATGCCTCCGATAGAGCCTTCCGTATGGGGCCCATATAATCATCCGGGGCATCTCCTAATGGATGTCCGTCGAGGCAGCGCTCCAGGTATGTTGAACCCGCGTCGCTCTGGACCCCTTTGGACTAGCCTTCTAGTAGTACAGTACGTCAGAGCCTTCTTCGTGGGCAGAATTTTGGAAGATTCTGTGGAAGACAGATCTCCTTCACCTCCTTATGGGTAATGTCATCTGACACCATTTTTCTTGGCTTGTTGTAAGCCTACAGGCACACGTCTTGATTTAGACGAGGTCTGTTTTCGCACATCCTGCTGGTGAGCTGGTTGAGATGCAACTTCGTCTCCTTGAGCAGGGAGTAGACAATATGGCCTATTGAGAGCGCACGTTCCCGAGTCCTTGGCGTTTTATCGCCTTCTCCTTTATGACCCGAGCATTGGGCTCTGTTCTTTTCGACTTCAAAAGCAAAGGAAGTAAACACATGAGATGGATGTGGGGCTTAATTGGTAGAAGTTGGGATAACATCATCAGCAATCGCTAGTGGTGGCGCAGCAGCTTTTCCCACCCAGATCTTGCGAGTCTTCCTAGATTTTGCCGACCTAGGTGAAGGGATTGACCCTCCATAGGGCATGTCTTCATAAGCCTGTTGGTCAAACCAGATGACCAACGACTGTTGGGATGAACCTGTAGGACCGTTAAGCACCTCTAGAGGGTGGGGGTGAATAGAGTGTGTGCGTGTGCAGCAAAAAATATCACCAATTAAAAATTATCCAGAACTTATATACTATGGCAGGTAAATGACAGTAAATGAATTACAGTAAAGTAAGAAAGATCAAACTCAGTGACACAACGATATATACAGGTTTTCCTCTGAGAGAACTACTCCAGTTGTAGAAGCTTAAAATGTATAAACATTACCATGCGTCGTTCATAACTAGCGCCAAGTCTCAAATCATCAAATGGTACTGGTCATCAAATGGCGCTGGCCATTAGATGGCGCTGGTCTTAGGTGGCGGTAGTGCCACGTCGTAAGCTTCCTCGAGAAACTGAAACAGTTGTCATAATGACTGACAATGCGTCAGTCGAGAAAAATCCTTTCGAATCCCGAGCACACGGCTCGAGGAGATTGTGTCAGACTTGATCATAATTACTGACAGTTGCCTCGCGCTATTTTTCATTTGGCGCGAGGAAATCAATATTCATTAAATGAAGCAGAAGGAGCTAATCATCAAATTGTGCTGGGCGCCACTTGTGAGTTAGCACCATTTGATTAAATCATCCAGAAGCAGTTAGATGATGTGGCGCGCATGCCACTAATTTCAAAAAATGTGTACGTGATGCTGTCCATGACCAAACGTATATCTCTCACAGAATGCCACGTGTCCACGACAGTTAAACCAACCATTCGCGCAACTGGGTTAATAGCGCGCCAATTGCAGTGTGCACCAATCAGGATAACTACTTAACAGTTATCTTTAAACTGTATAAATAGAGTTCTAAATCACTTCACAGTGATCACTAATGATCATAATCTCTTGAGCACTTGTGGCAGCACTCTCCAAAAGGCTTTCTTCTTCGACATTGCATCATCCAAAGGATAAAGTGATCGTCTTCTGATCAGATTCCTATAATTGTACTTCCCAGAAATTAGATTGTACTCTTGTACTTTTTTTCTTACTTTGTAAAGAAACTTTGTTTTTGCAAACTAAATGGCGACTCTGTAGGGGACAACTTTCTCCTCCGATGAAAAAGTGACAACTCAATGCAATGTTGCGTCGGGCGGCACGACACAGAAGACTTTAGTCGTGAAAGTCAACCAAACTGCCTACGAAGCCATGATTGGCGCTGGGGTGTCAAGCGCTCATCTACTGCTGATGTCTCTAAAAATAGAAAGACGCGTGCTATCTGGACTCCAATGTCCTCCAACACGCTAATCATAGCTTCTGCACAAAGTAAGGAGAAGTACTCTGTGACCTTTCTACCAGTTCAAAACATGGTGGAGGATGCGGCAATCACTGCCTCGACGCTAATCAAAGGACACCGCCATATGACTACTCCCTTTTTCTTCCCAGTTCTGAACTTGGTGGAGAGTGCATTAACCACTGCCTCTGCGCAGAACAAAGAAAAATGCCCCGTGGCCAATCCCCACTTCTATCAAGTTCTAAACTTTATGGAGAAGTTCCATATTATTGTCCCTGCACAGAATAAAGGAAAGCGCCCTATGGCCTCTCCTTATCCTTTCATGTCCTGGACTCGATGGAAAACGCATCTGATTGTGCCTCTGTGCCAATCAATGCAAGAATGCTTCTGAGTAGAAATCCTATTTCTCTTGGCAGAAACAATCAAATCGATGCCAAAAAATTATACTCTCCTCGAAGCCCACTTCCTACTGCCCATCTGTGCCGTGCCAAACACACTGGAATAGGTTACGTAAGACAACATGGCATCCTACTTGCTTCTTATCAAAATGGCCAGCGCCAATCAAGCTAGAACCAGGATCTTCCTACCCTGTGCATATCAAGATCAAAGCAGGGAAAACTGAGGGTGTCTCAGACAGACTGCCAGGTGGCGGATAACTCTGACATGTGCACTTACCTTAACCAGCACAGAACAGAACAAACTTCAGCTAGTCTACACCAAGCACAATCTGTGCCACTTACTAAATTGTGCACAATGAAGGCTTCTCAGATTAAGAATCCTCTCACATATGCCAATGAACTCAAACTTCTCTGTTTGCCATTGATTGTAAAAGTACAGAACAGTTTTATGGGAGGACTGAACTTAGACTCACAATACAAACTCGCTTGTACAAAGAAAGCCTAGGGACGAAAACCTAGGTACAGCAGTCTAAGTATAATTGTTTATTTTAGATTCTGGGGGGTGACGATAGAGGCTCGGGAAAGCGACGGCCGCTCTGCCTTACTCCTTGGACGATCGGTATGCAGTCTTGGCTCGGAGAAGATCTGCTTGGCGTGGACGAAGAAATGCTCTTCTTGCTCTCCTCGTGTTGCTCTCTGGCTTCTCTCTCTCTGTGATTATCAAAAAAGGGGGGAGCTCTCTCTGTATATCTGTCTCTCTCTTTTTTTTTATTCTCTAGTTTCCGGGGGGTTTTTGTAACGGAATGATGCTGGCTATTTATAGGAGTGGGGAGTGATCATTAGGGTTTGCTAATGATCATTTGTTTGGAATGTCGGCGCTCCTTCAATCTATCTGAACCCGTGATCCTGATTACAATAAATCTAGGCCATTAATGCGGATAGCACCGTATCTTGTGAGCAATTAATGCTAACTGCTTTAAATCTTCATGATTGATTATGCCAATTTTCGATTGCTCGCCACGTGTCCCATTGGCTTGATGATAAATGATATGCCTTGATCTCAGTAATTATGATGATGATGTCAAATATATTTGTTGAGATTCGGTTAAATCCTTGATTGATCCGATGCCACGTGTTTTAATTGTGGGTCCTGCCAGAGCCGCATAGGATGGGCAACACTTGAACCGCAGGGAGATACCCTTCGTGAGCCGCATAGGACAATGCCACATCGAGCCGCAGAAAACGAACTCTCAATGAGCCGCATATGCATAATCTCTACGAGCCGCATAAGCTAGCGTTGTATTGAGCCGCAGGAACTCGTTTATTCTTGGCCGCATAAGCTCGCCTCAAAACTTTGGTAGACAGTGCTACTTTGAAGATTTTCCTTATTCCCGAAGTACTGCTTTTCGTGTCAGTCATTATGACAACTTTATGTCAGGTCTGTCACTTGTCAGGTCTGTCAGCCGTCAGAGCATTAAATGCGTCCACACGTTGGGCACAGCTATTTTTGAAGACCACGTGGCCTCTCTCTCTGGGCCGCATGGAGTTTACTCGAGCTGCCTATGTGCATTGAGCCGCATGTCCATGTTGGTGACTTTCGAGCCGCATGATACTCTTGAGCCGCATGAAGCTCGTCTGATTTTGAGTCGCATGAAGCTTCCTGAGTTCTGTGCCGCATGAAGAATGTCTCATGACCGAGCCGTATGAAGGACGTCTCATGACTGAGCCGCATGAGGAATGTCTCATGACCGAGCCGCATGAAGGACGTCTCATGACCGAGCCGTATGAGGAATGTCTCATGACCGAGCCGCATAAAGGACATCTCATGACCGAGCCGCATGAGGAATGTCTCATGACCGAGCCGCAAGAAGGACGTCTCATGACTCGCATGAGGAATGTCTCGATCTGCCTGTGCATTCGCTTTGTGGGCCCGGGTATCCCGAACACACGAGTGCGTAGGTATCATGTTTTCTCCCTGATGTGGGGGCTAATAGAAACACTTGCCCTCGATCTTTGTTGGGAGACTCTTGAGAACCACTCTGTCCGTTTGCCGCCGGGGGCTGGACACAGGCGGCTCTGTACAACTTTCCATCAGAGGCCCGCTTAGCGGGACGCTCTTGATGGTCAGAGGTTGGGACAGCTGACTGAGCTCGATGAGCCCGCGCTGCCCTAGACTTCTTCTACTTAGCACCCGAAGGTGCGTAATAGGAAGAGTCCAAGTTTGGAAGGAGAAAAGAGAAGTTGGTGCCCTTTTCAAAGGAGGTAAGAGGGCTCTATTTATAGAATGGAGTGAGCCCTTTCTTCTTCTCCTTTCCGATGTGGGACTAAAAGCAATATTTTCCATGCTTCTACAATACCTTACTTCATCAATAAAGGGTTATCTTTGAACTACACCGAGCTCAATATGCTATGTACAATGTATGCTATGGAACACGGTATAGGCACTCACCTACCCACACAGGTGACAAATGTGTACACCGCTATCCAACTTACTCCAGTAGAAGACGCTTATCGAATAATCGAGGGAGGGGATCACCCAATCATCTTCGGCCGGACAAACAACCCGCATCCCCTCGCCATAGAAGAAGTCGACCTCGGGTCAGATGCTGGAAGACTGCCTCTGTATCTCTATAGCCCTCAATCCAAATATCTCATGCAGAAACAGGGGTATGATCTAGAGACGACGCCATGATTGAACTACGGCACTGGACGACGATTACCTTTGAAGTCACCAGCCCCGGCGGGCAAACCACAGAACTACTATAACAAAACTCGATGCGGTTTAGGGTATGTAACGCCTATTACGACCGCTGAAAGTTCAGATGAAGAATGCGACTGGCAGTCACATTCAACCGGATTACCAACTTCCGACTCGGATACCAGCATCGGAGATGTATTCAGACAAGTCATGTCAGTCAACATGGCATTCACCGACGCTTACGAGGAAGATGAAGACATCCCCGAAATCCTCGAGCTTGAGCCATGGGCCCAACAATTGGACGCACAATGGGAAAAGCGGTTCGAACTGAGAGAACCTCCTACTGAAGATAAGGTCGTACAAGTGGATCTCGGCAGCAAATCTTCTCCAAAACCGATTTTCATCAGTAAGAGCCTGACTGACGAAGAATGGGAGTCGCTGCTAGAACTTGTCAGAGAGTACATTAATGTGTTCGCCTGGAGCTATGAAGACATGCCGGGGTTAAATCCTGACATCGCTCTCCACAAACTCAATATACGGCCAGATGCAAAGCCAGTCAAGCAGCAACAGCGACACTTCCGCCCGGGCATCATGGACGCGATCGAAGCCGAGGTCAACAAACTGATAGCCAGCGGCTTCATTCGTGAAGAGCAACATCCAGACTGGGTCGCTAACATAGTACCCGTCCTCAAGAAGAATGGAAAGATTCGAATCTGCATCGACTTCCGCAACCTGAACGAGGCGTGCCCCAAAGATGAATTTCCCCTCCCTATCACAGACATCATGATCGATAACACATGCGGCTTTGAACGTATGTCATTCATGGATGGATTCTCGGGGTACAATCAAATCAAGATGTCTCCCGATGACGAAAAGCACACATCATTCCGAACACCGATTGGCACGTACTACTACACAGTCATGCCATTCGGTCTAAAGAATGCAGGTGCTACATATCAGTGAGCCATGAGTATCATTTTCAGAGAACATTTGCGCAAGACGGTGGAATGCTATGTCGACGACATCGCCGTCAAGAGTCGCCGTAAGGAAGACCATCTTCAGGACCTGAGGACGGTATTCGACTTGATGCGAGCCCACAATCTGAAGATGAACCCTACAAAATCGTTCTTGGCCGTATCCAGCGGGAAGTTCTTGGGCTTCATTATCACTGCGCAGGGTATCCATGTTGACCCCGAGAAAACAAAGACGATCATGGAGATGGCTCCCCCGAAAAATCTTCGCAAACTTAGAGGCCTCCAAGGAAGGCTAGCTTACATCAGGAGGTTCATTTCTAACCTCTCCGGGCGCTGCCGACCATTCACACACCTCATGAAGAAAGGAGTCTCATTCGTATGGGACGAGGAATGCCAGCGTGCTTTCGACAGCATCAAGGAATACTTATCAAATCCTCCAGTTTTGGTGGCCCCGGTCCCTGAAAAACCATTCCTGCTCTACGTACGAGCAATAGAACACTTCCTTGGTGCCCTGCTGGCACAAAACAATGACGTAGGCCTCGAACAGGCCATATATTACCTCAGCCGAATGATGATTGGTCCGGAACACCGATACACCGTTGTGGAGAAGGAATGCCTCGCCCTGGTGTTCGCCATTCAAAAGACGCGGTACTACGTCACAGGGCAAACCATACATGTGATCTCCCGAGTCAACCCTCTCAGAGTCCTCATGACTAAACCAGGGGCACTTAGTTCTCGCCTCGCTACATGAGCAATATTGTTGTCCCCCTATCATATGATCTTTGTCCCGCAGAAGGCTGTCAAGGGTCAAGCCCTGGCAGACTTCTTGGCAGCCCACCCAGGATCGGAGTCATCCAGAATATATGAAGAGATCCCAGATGAGGTCGCCAATTCGAATACAGCCACCCACGATAACATATGGCAGATGTTCTTCGATGGCGCTTCAAGAACCGGACCCAAAGGAAATATTGTCGTTGGGGTCGGGGTGGTATTGATTTCTTCCACTGGGCTGGTGATCAATCGCGCCTACTCCCTCACAGAACCCTGCTCCAACAATGTGGCCGAGTATAACGCTCTGGTCATTGGCCTCCAACTCGTAAGAGAACTGGAGGTAGAATATCTTGAAGCATACGGCGATTCCCAACTAATCGTCAATCAGATCCGGGGCTCGTACGAAGTCCGCCACGAAGACATGATCCCTTATCACCAAATAGCAATTGACATCATCTCGTCATTCGAGGGGTTCTTCATCGAACATGTCCCCAGACTCTGAAACATCGAAGCTGATGCCCTAGCTGGTCTTGCCACTTCCCTAGCAGTTCCAAACTATGATCGCCAATCAGTGGATGTGATAGGCCGCGAACTGGTCTGTCCCAAGAACAATGTGCAATTTGTGGCAAGTTATTCCGCCCAGACAATCGATAAAGCCCCAGACTGAAGACAACCATTCATCGACTTCGTCGTCTACGACATCCTCCCTGAGAACCCAAAGGAAGCTACTTCTATCAGACGACGTTCTCTCAGGTTCTTCTACGATACGGAGACGAAGATGCTGTATCGCCGCTCCTATGACGGATTATTACTCCGGTGCCTGTCGAACGCAGAAGCCAAAGAAGCCGTGCGAGAAGCTCATGACGGTGTCTGCGGGGCCCATCAGCCCGGCCCAAAACTACAAGATCGTCTTCGTCGAATGGGCTACTACTGGCCCACGATGGTGGCAGATGCGATAGACTATGCCAGAAAATACAAAGCTTGCCAAGTCCACGCAGACTTCATTCACCAACCATCGGAGTTTCTACCTCCGACAGTGGCATCCTGGCCATTTGAAGCATGGGGAATGGATATCATTGGCCCAATCACCCCACCTTCCTCCCGAGGACATCGCTTCATACTTGCTATCACTGATTACTTCTCCAAATGGGCGGAAGCTGTCCCACTCACAGAAGTTAAGACTCCAAACGTGATCAGCTTCCTTAAGCATCACGTAATCTACCGCTTTGGATTACCTCGAAGGATCATCCATGACAATGGTCCACAGTTTGCAAGCCACGCATTCTATCGGTTCTGCGATAAGCACCGCATTCAGAATGTCGCTTCGACACCGTACAACCCGGCAGCAAACGGGTTAGCAGAGGCATTCAACAAAATGATCATCAAACTCCTCAAGAAGTTTGTCTCCTCCAACAAATGTGACTGGAACGAAAAGCTCGGCGAATGCTTATGGGCTTATCGCACCACAGTTCGAACAGCCACCGGGAATACACCATTCTCCCTGGTGTACGGGAGTGAGGCGGTCCTCCCATTGGAGACTCAAAATCCCCTCACTCCGCGTCGCCCTCACCTATCAATTGACAACGGATGATAACTACCGACGTCGACTACAAGAGTTGGAGGTCTTAGATGAAAAACGCCTCCTAGCTCAGCAAAGGATCGAGCTATACCAAGCACGCATCTCAGGAGCCTTCAACAAGAAGGTTAAAATCATAACATTCCAAGTTGGCGATCTTGTGCTGGCAGTCCGGAGGCCAATGGTCATGACTCACAAGACCGTCGGCAAGTTCCAGCCAAAATGGGAAGGTCCATTTGTCATCGAGGTCGTGTTCTCCAACGGTGCCTACCGCCTCTCCAAGCAGAACGGAGACTTGCTCATGTTGCCCGTCAACGGCTAGTTCCTGAAGAAATACTATGTTTAAACATCATTCTCCAGATCACCGAGTCATGTACCCTTTTAGTACCACTGAACTCTCATCCACCCTATTTCAAATCATCGAGTCATGTATCCTTTAGTACCACTGAACCCACAACATTTCAGATTATCGAGCCATGCACCCGCTAGTGCCGCTGAACTCTCACTCCCTCAATATTCTAAATTACCAAGTTATGTACCGGTTGGTGCCTCTGAACTTACATCCCGGTCACTCCTTCAGATAGTAAGTCACGTATGATTGTACCTCTGAACTTTCTTCCTGGAAGAGATCCTCCCTCATGATCCACTACCCGCACTCCCAGTACACAAAAAGGGTAGTCGATCCACCAATTTCCGAAACGACCATGTCCTCATTACCTCTGAGTCGTCTTCACTTCCACCAAAAACAAACCGCCCCCTCGTATAGAACTTCCACGTTCTCCTACCTCTGAGTCGTTCTATGTACCCACTCTTCATTGAGCCCACTCCTGTCATGTCCTCATTACCTCTGAATGGGAAGGCTCCGTCGAAGAAATCGTCATATTTGCCATGTCCACATTACCTCTGAGTAAGTATGCCGGCCCTCTTTCAACCTATTATCTGTACCCACAACCGGAGTACGACAAGGATGATAGGTCCACAAATGTCCTCTGTTGACCACAAATGTCCTCTGTTGACCACAAATGTCCTCTGTTGACCACAAATATCCGCTATTTACTACAAATAGCTTCCGTGAAGTCTCCCTTGCCATGTTCTCATTACCTCTGAGCAGGAAGATTTCATGGTAAAACTTTCACGTTTGCCATGTCATCATAACCTCTGAGCCAATGTGATTGGTTTCCTTTCATCCCATTATCCGTATCCTGGACCAGGGTACGCCAAGGATAATGGGTCCACAAATATCCCCTGTGAAGCTTCTTAGCATAAATCCACCATCTTACCATGCCCCGGGAGCCCAGCTGCTCTACGGCATTCCTTCCTCCAACACCAAGAACACCCATGACCACTTTGCCATGGCTGCTCCAAACATCCAAACTTATTATCCGTACCTAAAGCCAAGGTACACCTAGGGTAACAGGTCCACAAATAATCCTCTAGCAAGTCCGGTTCCATAAACACCTCAAGTACAAGAAAGAAAAGATGAGTTGAAACATGCTCATTTATTCAAAAATCAAAGGGCTACATCAGCGGGGATCACATCCCTTACAAAAATTAAAAGAGAAAAGAAAAAAAAGAAGACAGAGGACGGATCACTGCTCTGGAGCACATAACGCCATGAGACGGTCCTTTATCAAGGCAAGCGACCGCTCAAGCCTCTGTTTGGCTCGATGCTCCGCCTCCTGGTTCAGCACCGCCGCATCCTCCAGATGAGCATGGGCTTGCCAGTTGTCCTCAAACTTCTTGAAGGCCCGCTCCAGGTTGACAAAAGATCGGGAAACCCTCTCGGCCTCCCGAGCAATCGACTCCTGTTCTGCATGAGCAGCCTCCCGCTCTGACTCTAAGAAGGCCAACTCCTTCTGGAGTGCGAGAATCTGCTCCTTCATGTCAGCTATTCCACGAGAGGCAGATTCTTCCCGGGCCCTACAAGCCTGACTCCGACGACCCAGTCGGTCATAGGAGACGGAGAACTTGTCAAGGTTCCCCTGCACAGCCGGCCCGGCAGTTTCTCGAGCAAGCTTGATCCTGTCCCGAGCAGCAACCAGGAAGCCCCGCTCCCGTTCGATCGCAGCAGGCAAGCCAGCCTGCCGTACTGCCAGCAGTTGGGTCACAAGCTGGTCAGCCTCTGTCAGCTTAGGCTCCAAGAACGCGACTAACCCCACCCCGCCAGGAAGACCCTTCAGAGTGTCGATTTGACCCCGAGCGCCCCGCAGAGACAGAGAAAAAGGGATCCCCCGTTCCACGGCAGCGTTTACACCCCTCCCTAAGTGACGATAGAAGCTGTCAACCACATCCTGCGTCACCTCGTTCAGAGCCTCCGAGGAAGCTGGTGTCAACGGAAGTGTGGCTGGTAGCGCGGAAGAAGACGCGATAGAATCTGCCGCTCCTGCTACAAGAGAAACCAACTCTGTACTGAAGGACGCTTGAACATCGGCCAATTCCTCTTCAGCGGCCCGCAGAATTTGGATGCTCGGCAGAGTCGAGAAGTCGATCTCCGGAGCCGTATAAGCAGCCGAAGACGAGGCCGGGGCCAGCACCAACTCCATCCCCATCTGCCCAGAGCTGGCAGGATGTCCCTCAACATGCGATGACAAAGGAGAGGAAATGCTCCTTTCGCCCAGATCACGGCAGACCGGGCCTTCCCCGAAAACATCCGCGGCGGGAGGTAAAGGGTCAGGACCTGCAGGGCCAAGGCAACCATAAATCGACTTGACCCGAAGGATATGTTGATAGAGCAAATAAGCCCCCTCGGTGGTCAATATGTGGCTCAGCTTACCAGTGGAGGAGTGTGGAGGCTGGGGTTCGCCTACAGCCATCACAACCTCTTCACCAACAGCCTCCGAGTCGGGAATATTAGACTCATCCGCCCTTGCATCCTCAGGAGGAGATGCACCGAGAATGGCGTCGTCTTGCTGAAGTTCAGCAATCTCGGAGACGGGCCCAAGTAAACTTTCGTCACCCCGGGCTGGGACCTCAGCGGCTCGGGAATCCTCGGCCGCCGCTAAGAGAGCTCCCGCAGAGAGAACCGTGGCACACATGTCGCTAATCAAAGCAGCAAGGGCCGGATTAACTACTGGGGCAGTAGATGGTTCAGGAGAGCCTGGTTCGTCAGACACCTACAAAGAAAAATGATCAAGTCATATCCCCGAGAAGAAGAAAACAACAACAAAGAGAAGGCTCCGACTCACCTCTGGAATGCCGTCTACATCCTCACCCTTCTCCGTAATAAGCAGCCTACGGGGACCGACCGCCGCTTTCTTTACAGAAAAAGTTACCCCTCCGCCAGTGGACTCACGTCTGCCTCGCTTACGTGAGGGACCAGGCATGACGGGCGGTAGATCTACCCGTACCACCTCCGACACAGATGGTAACTGGTCCACTGCTTCATCAAATACAGCCGACGGTTGATCCGTCATCATGTCACCTGCTATGACGGGAGATTGACCCGCCATTGTCTCGTCATCCGAAGAAAGGGAGTCCCCGTCATCCCGCTCGTTGTCTTCCTCAATTGTGTCGAAGGACTCGGAATCGGGCGAAGGAACTCTATTTGTCCCTTTCTTCTTCGCTCTCGACGTCGTAGCCTTCTTCGCCAGGCGAGTGCCCACAATGAAGCTAATCCTCGAGTCAAAATCGAGGGGAGGAGGGTTCGCCGTAACATGATATAGGGCCGCCATATACAGGATTTCCCCTATCACGTTTGCGGCAGGGACCAAGAAGCTAGCCCGAGTATGACAGGTGTCATAGTAGCTCCATGCCCTAATACCATCAAGAATGTTACCTTCAAATCCCAGGTGAGAACTGGGGCGCCCGAGGAATAGCTGACTATACCCAAATTGACGGGCAAACCTACTAGGCAAGTAGGGCTCCAAGTACACAAAGTTGCGATTTCGGTAAACTAGATGCGCCGGGCGAATATTACGCAGCCAGAAATGCATCTTTTCAGGCAAGAAATGAGGAGGTCCAACCCCATCAACATGAACACTCCTCACCTCTTGATCAGTGAAACGAGGAATAGACACGAAAAAATTGTACCCGTCCACCCTCGCCAGCATCCTCCGACATGTCGGCATGGTACTACATTCCCAAGGTTGGTGATGATACTTGAAAAGAAATGCATCATCATCTGTAACGCCATCTCCCGTCCCAGGCCTCATCAAGGACTGATAATGCAGCAATAGCCATCCCAGCAAGTAATGATAAGGCAATTCTACACGTTTGAAATCTATTGCCACGTCACGAGCAATGACCTTGGACGAGAAGGCACGAAGACCATGCTGAATACTGCACACCATGGCAGGAAGAAGAGCCAGCCTGACCCCAAAGGCCAACTTTACGGCAGGAAGAATGAAGTGGCGGCTGATCCTCTCAATAGAACCTGTCCCTCCTGAGACCACGCAAGTGCGTAGCCATACCATTAAAAACCCAGCCAAGAGTGCCTTCACTGACAACCGCCGGGTACCATAACAAAAGTAGCTGAAGGAGTCAATCTGGCTCCCGAACCTGTCACTTTTAGACTTCGACCTCCTAGCGGTCGACACCAAGGCCTCTACTTCCCTAGGAGTTAAACGATCTCGAGAAGTAACCCGGCCAGCCGCGCTAAATTTGAAAAGGTACGCGACCCAAGATTTAGTATGGGGAGAGTCCCCTTCCGAGCTGTCATTTTTCTGGATAGTCGTCCGGTGACAGGTGCTATGATGGCATAATAGTTCTTGATATATGGCTACGAGACCGGGGAATCATCGATCCAAATCTTGGAGCTCCTCATTCGTTGGAGTGTATACTTCGAAGGGTTCATCCCCCCAGGGGAGCTTGGAGACAGCATACATCTCGTGAAGAGCGAGCCCCAATTCTCCAACAGGGGTGAAAAAGGTCCCCGTCCGGTGATTGTACATCTCCAGAAGGGCCATGAACAGTGGCTTATTAACGGGCAACCCGTGGCTGGTACCCCGGATAGCGTCATAAAGGTTGACTCTTCGTAAAAATTCTTCGTACTTCCATAGAATCAATGAGGTCAGATTAGCCCACGGGGGAATAGGGTGTAACCAGTTCGGCAGTACCAACCTGCCAACAGGATAGGACCCTTTGCGAGCAAGCTGACTCAGGAAGGTATCAGCCTGGGAGAATGAAAAGTTAGGACCGGGGGTATTGATGAAGATACCCGGAACTAACCCCGTCATGGACCGACTGGCCGGATCTTTGACCGCGTGTACTGACCCAGTGGCTCCGTTATAACGGATGTTACCGACAAACATCCCGGGTCGGGTTGGAGTGAGGGTGTCCGGTATCTGCCTGTCCAGAACGATCATGTTGAACCACTCAAAAGGGAAATGGCGCTTCATGATAGGGATGTGAATTGGCATCCCGTCCAGGTCAAAATCCTAACTCTCGGAAACATCCAGCACTCGGGAGTTTTCTATGGCCAACGCATCCCCAAAGAGGAAGACCGATTTCAGATACTTCCCATCAGACTGCCCGGAGCTTATCATGTCACCAAGGAATTGAAAATATTGAACCCTGATAGCATTTAGTCGCTCCAAAGGTTCATCAACAAGTAGCTGTTCGGACACTTGACGAACTAAGTCGTCCCGATGTACGCCCGATGCAAACTGACGCGAGCCTACCATAAGTTCCCCCGCAGGATTCACGGGTAGATTCACTGAAGAAAAGGCAAAAGAAACAAATCAAAAAGATAGCTGAAACACAAAACTACATGATGTTATGCGGCTCAGTATAGCCTCATGCAGCTCGGTTTAAACAGGTTTGTACAGATCAGCCCAAATGAGCTGATGCGGCTCAGTTTGAAAGAGCCCATGCGGTCCAGTGTGAATAAGCTTATGCGGTTCCGCCTGAAAGGAACTCATGCGGCTCAGTGCGGAGGAATTTATGCGGTTCGAAGGGAGTGTAGACAAATATGGTCTGATTTGAATAAGCTTATTCGGCGCAAAAAAGCTTATGCGGCCCGGCGAAGATGAGTTTATGAGCTTATGCGGTTCAGTTCGAGATGTGCTTAAACGGCTCAGCTTGAAAGAGCTCATACGGTCCAAATCCTGATTAGCTTATGCGGCCTTGATAAAGAAGTAGTTATGTAACCACTGTCATGCGGCTCAAACCTGGGTCGTACCCCAAGCGGCCCGAGCATAAGTCGGACACACAGCATGCTTTGGAATATAGGCTCGCGCATAAAATATGCGGCGTAGCCATGGCGGTTCATATTAAGGAATCCTACCAGCAATAGGCGGGTGGACGTCGGGGTGAAAAGCAGGCACGCCAGCCGGCTGAGGAGCCGCCATGTTCGCCGCCGCAGTCGATGAAGATGTGGCCTTCTTGCCCTTCGCTGCCGCAGAAGATGATGCGGCCTTCTTGCCCGTAGCAGCAGCAGCTTTCTTGGGAGCCATTATCGATCGTTGAAGGAAGAAGACGAAGAGCAAAGACGGCAACAGGGAATTCGAGCAGAGAGAGAGGGTAAAGAAACCCCCAAGAGACTAAAAGACTCCTATTTATAGGCGAAAGAGGTCCATAAAAACAAACAGACGTCTCGGATTACGTGCCGCCTCAAAAGATAAAGGCAAAACGCTTCGGTCAAGGCAAAATCGACCCTTGGGATCCTCCCCCAAAAAGACGGCATTAATTCAAATCAAGGGCACTTAATGAAGATTTGCACACATGGTCAGGACACGTGGCAAAGAGCCTATACGGATAGATGAATCTATGCGGCTGGGACACTTATGCGGCATAAACGGGACCATGCTTCTTATTCAAAGTATTTCCATTTTGCAAATTGAAAACTTTGAAGGGGGTCTTGTAGAAGCATGGAAAAAATCAGAATAATGGTCCATGCGGCTCCGGATACGAAGCCCATGCGGCTCATATGGGAGCTGTCTTATACGGTTCAAAGGAAGACTCTCAGTCTCATGCGGCTCGAGAGTGTATGCGGATCAGCAGGAATATGCGGCTCGATCGATGCCACATGTCCCCTTGTGATCCTTTCCTACAGCTGGCCCTTTGAATAGTGGCCTCATTTAATGCTCTGACACGATTTGACGACTGTGGCGGCTCTGGCATAAAGTGTCATAATGGCTCTGCCATAATGACAGACTCTTCGGAAAAAGAAGAAGATCTCTGACCCGATCCGTCAGAAATCCTAGGTTGCCACGTGACAACATCTCATGCGGCTTAAATAGAGAACAGCTCCATGCGGCTCACTGAGAAGTCACTCTATATGATTAGCAGAAATCAGCCATATGCGGCCCACTGAAAGCTCAGCCCCTGCGGCTCAATACAACGCTAGCTCATGCGGCTCGTAAAGACTATGCATATGCGGCTCATTGAGAGTTCGTTCCCTGCGGCTCGATGAAGCATTGTCCTATGCGGCTCACGAAGAGTATCTCCCTGCGGTTCAAGTGTTGCCCATCCCATGCGGCTCTGGTAGGACCCACAATTAAAACACGTGGCATTGGATTAATCAAGGATTTAACCGAATCTCAACAAATATATTTGACATCATCATCATAATTACTGAGATCAAGGCATATCATTTATCATCAAGCCAATGGGATACGTGGCGAGCAATCGGACATTGGCATAATCAATCATGAAGATTTAAAGCAGTTAGCATTAATTGCTCACAATATACGGTGATATCCGCATTAATGGCCTAGATTTATTGTAATCAGGATCAAGGGTTCAGATAGATTGAAGGAGCGCCGACATTCCAAACAAATGATCATTAGCAAACCCTAATGATCACACCCCACTTCTATAAATAGCCAGCATCATTCCCTTGCAAGAACCCCTCGGCAACTGGAGAATAAAAAAAAGAGAGAGACAGATATACAGAGAGAGTTCCCCTCTTTTCGATAACCACGGAGAGAGAGAAGCCAGGAGAGCAACACGAGGAGAGCAAGAAGAGCATTCCTTTGTCCACGCCAAGCAGATCTTCTCCGAGCCAAGACTGCATACCGATCGTCCAAGGAGTAAGGCAGGGCTGCCGTCGCCTTCCTGAGCCTCTATCGTCACCCCCCAGAATCTAAAATAAATAATTGTACTTAGACTGTTGTACCTAGGTTTTTGTCCCTAGACTTTTTTTGTACAAGCGAGTTTGTATTGTGAGTCTAAGTTCAGTCCTTCCATAAAATTGTTCTGTACTTTTACAATCAATGGCAAACAGCTAGCGACCCCCAGCTTGGTACTTGATGCTGGGCGGGGAGTGGTTGGTTCGCTAGAAGTACCAAACCTTGTATCAGGATGACGATTCTTCTTGGGAAGGCGTATCGTCATCGGCTTGTCGGAGGGATTGAGCTTCTCCGTTTGCGGCTGGCCGACTCTCGGCAGCCTGATTGTCAGTGGCTCCGTTGTGGGTCTTGGCACTTGGCCAGACCTTGGCAGTCGGATTATCATCTGCTCTTCTTGCGCTGAGAGGCTGATTGCGTCCTTACGCAGAGTGGCTGTAAGGGGTGCGGACTTGCCAGGTTTGTGAGCTTGGAGGTGGATTGTCAGAGGTTCTTCTGATCCTGTGGCTGTCTCGGTACGAACTTGCACATCTCCTTCACCAAGGTGCTTCTTCAACTTTTCGTACAGGCAGAAGTCTGAGTAGTAGGATTCGACCCCTTTGAAGGGATCGATATCAGCAAATTCTGTCCTCACGAAGCCGTGTTTGTCGACATATTTGAAGTACTGGTGCAGCGTAGAAGGCACGATCATATAATCGTGTATCCAAGGGCTCCCCAAGAGGATGTTGTAAGAAGTATCTACATCTATGACGTAGGAGGTGACTTCTGATTGGAGATCGCCAATCTGACACTTCAGACGAATCTTCCCAATTGGGTAGCTCCTGCCCGAATTGAAACCGCTGATGGCGGTGCTTGTAGGCGTCAGGCGATGCATCGAAATACGAAGATGATATAGCAGACCCTTCGGAATAATGCTGATGGAAGACCCAGGATCAATGTGCATCTGATCCACCTTTACGTTGCCGATGTATCCAGTATAGTATAACGGGCGATCGTACAGATTGGTTTTGATGAGCATATCCTGCGGAGTAAAGACGATGTTGGGCATCGCTCCCGTGCAAGCGCTGTCTTGGAGATCTGTAGGCGGGTTTTCTTCCGTGAGGTTGACCTGAAACAGGTACGCGTCGGCATTTTGGAGTGCATCACTCAAAGCCGCGCTAACATCTTTTGAGAGTCTCAAAAGCTCATATAATGACAACTTGGCAGGTGTGTTGGCCAATTGCGCCAAGATGTCGAAGTTATAGGGCTTCTCCAGCCCCTGCGGTGCCTCTTTTCGGAGGGATTTGTCAAAGCGAGTCTCCTTCGGCCTAGGCTTGTCGGTCGTCGGAGGCTGAGCCGGCCCCGGAGCGTCAGTTGTAGCGGGCTAATGATCTTCAGCCGAGTTATCAGCCATAGGTTGGGATTGTGTCCCAGACCGAGTGACGACGGCTGTAGCTTCTTCGATATCTGCCGAGATTGTACGGCAGGACCTGATTTTTCTACTCTTTTTCTTGCGAATCGAAGATGGTGTGGGTTGAGTCACTTCTGATACCAAGTCTGGATGGACCCACATGACCTTCCTTCGTGATGTGGTGAGGGGCACTAGACCAGCAGCCTGATTTTGGGGAGGTGGAAGATTAGCAATCTCCATTATCGCCAGAGGGATGGGTACCACACCGTCTTGAGCTTCGGTTGGAGAAAAGCTGCCAAATTGTACTGACACCATATTGGCTGCCACAGTTACCTCTTCGAAGTCGATGGCCAGAGCGTTCGAATCGATGAGATTTTGGATGTACCGTTTCAGTTGGTAGCAGTCGTGTGTGGCATGGTGGACGTAGCGGTGGTAATGGCAGTACTTTGGATTCTCCATGTCTGCCGGCCGAGGTTCCCACCTTGGTGGAGGAAGCTGAATTCTGTCTCCTTGTATGAGCATGTCCAAGATGGGCTTGACGTGACCGTCTTTGAAGGAGTAAGTGATTTGCGGCTATTATTTATCTGCCGGCTTTGGCTCAAGTTTCTGTGCTGTATCGGCCACCATAGCCTGCTTAGCCCTATTTTCTCGATTGTTGGAGGGGCTACCTCCATTGTCGTTGTTGGTGTTGGGACGCTTGCCCTTGTTCTCTCCATCCGAGATGTGCAATCCCAATTGCTGAGCCTTCTTCAATCGTTCTTCGGCGCTTGTGGCACTGATGATAAACGTCTTCCAGTCCTTGAATTAACTTTCGCCCATCCAGAGACTGATTGTTGGGAGCAATCTCTTTTGGAAAATTTCAATCAAGGAGGAATCCGGGTTTTCAGAGGGCAGCTTCATCGCGGTTTGGCGAAATCGCTCGATATAGTTCCATGTCAGCTCTTTCTCCCCTTGGACGACGTCCATGAGGGTGGACATCGTGACATCCTGTCCTACCTCGTAGAATCTCTCCAAGAACATGCGCTTGAAGCCGGCAAAGGAGTGGATGCAGTTGTCTGGCAGGTTGCGGTACCCGTCGAAGGGGACTCCTTCCAATGCCCCGACGAATAATCGTGTGAGGATGCCATCATCATGGGGCAGATGGTCGGTGGTACCTCGAAGTAAGTGATGTACCGACTTGCTGAGGTCTTGCCATCATAGGGATTGATATTGAACGGCTTATATCTTGGTGGGAATGGAACATCCCTCCAGGCAGCAGGGTACGGTTGCCGTATTCTGAGGTCTTGAGAGTTTTCTCGAGCATAAAACATGGCTCGGAGCTCCTGGACCTCTCTTCTCGCTTCGCAGGCCTTATCCACGGCGGTGGGGGCCGTTCCTTCAGGAGGATTGTTGCCCGGGTTCGGTACCGCAGAATTCGAGTCCGCATTGACCGCGGGACCCGCGCTTGTTTGGCCAGGCATTCCTCCCTACAGAGTTGGAAGAGCCGCTTTGATCTCGTCTACAGATTTGACCAAGGCAAGCAGTATGGCCTCCAGAGTGTCGATGCGTTGGCGATCACTGGAACCACCTTGGTTACTGTCCGTCATGAATATCGTCCTTACGTGAGGAGAGATGGACGGAGCGGTGGAGGAAGCGCCCTCCGAATCATACCCCTATAGTGAGAAGTCATCGGGGTATGTGGGAATGTTCTCCTCTGGTTCGGACTCAGAAGGAACAGTACCCCCAGTTTTCGAGTTCGCCTCGTCTTGGGAGTTGTGGACGTCGTCGGGGACGTCGAAGTTTGCTGCATCAGATGGGAGAGTTGTTTCCACCGGCTCGTCTTCTTGGAACATCGGATCGTCGTGGAGGTTCGGAGGAGTGCTACCCACAGTCCCAGCAATCTCCAGTGTTGTGGACGACGAATCTCCTGCTGTAGCAGATTTCGTCTTAGAATGGGTACCTTGGAAAACTCGGACTGGGAACATTTGTCTTCTTCCCTCTTCCATCGGAGGGGACTTTCTGAGAAGAGTTACAGGAGACGACGGAAAGTGCCTCGTCTTCAGAATACGGCTGTTGCAGTCTTTGAAAGACGGACTGCCGGTCTTTTCGTATCGTCGCGTTATTGCAGCAGCAGTTGACGATGACTTGGGTGCAGTGACGTCCGTGGGAGAACTCTTTACACCCCGGTGCATCTTCTCTTTCCTTGCGTTTGTGGAGGATGGCCTTACGCAAGTCAGATGGGTCTGGATCGACCATGTTTGCTCCCTAGATTTTGGGAGACTTTTGTAAACTTCTCTGTCCGTTTGCCGCCGGGGGCTGGACTCGAGTGGTTCTGTATAACTTCCCATCTGAGGCCCGCATAACAGTATGCGGTACGTTCTGATGGTCAGAGATCGGGTCAGCGGACTGAGCTTGCCAAGCTCGCGCTGCCCTAGACTTCTTCGCTCTAGTGCGTAAGCGCACATAGTAGGAAGAGTCTAGGTGATGCTGGAGAGAGTCAGACATATCTTCTTGGGAGCACAAGAGATCAGGACCATAGGAGAGGCGGTCAAAGACAGAGCCACGTGGAGTAGGCGTCATGCGGCTGTCATCAATAACCTTCATGCGGCTGGTAGGCGTAGCCGCATAGGTTTTCTTCATGCGGCTGGGAGCTTCGGCCGCATGAGTTTTCTTCATGCGGCTGGATGATCTGGCCGTATAGACCTCCTTCATGTGGCTGGCAGACTCAACCGCATGAGAATCCTGCATGCTGTTGGCAGACTTGGCCGCATGAGCGTTCGGCTTCTTCTTGGGGCGCGTAGAATCACTCTTTGTCCCTGCAAGTCCAGCATCGTAGTGCTTTTCTCTACCGGACTTGGGGACAGCAGAGTTCTCTACGGCTCGAAGTGGAGCCGTATGAGACTCGTCTTTGCCGTCTTGGGTAGTAGAGAGTACCCCGTCCAGAGCTTGTGGAGGAGCAAATAATTTTGGCCTCCACTCGCAGCGAGCTTTCTTTGTGTGGGTTCGCTTCTGGACCGAGCCAGCGCTTCCTTCAGAGAGCATTTTTTCAAACGCCTGTTGGTCGAAGCGGACGACCATCTTCTGTTGTGTAGAGCCAAGTTTGGCTGCATCTGATTGCGTCACCAACTCCTCAGCCGTGGAGAAGTTTGTCCCCAGCAGAGTTGCCATCGTGTTTGCCATAAAATATAAAAGAACAGAACAATTATCAGAGGACTGGACTTTTACTTCACAATACAAACTCGCTTGTACAAAGAAAGCCTAGGGACGAAAACCTAGGTACAGCAATCTAAGTACAATTATTTATTTTAGATTCTGGGGGGTGACGATAGAGGGTCGGAAAAGCTACGGCAGCTCTACCTTATTCCTTGGATGATCGGGTGCAACCTTGGCTCTGTAGAAGAACTGCTGGGCGTTGATGAAGAAATGCTCTCTTCAGGCTCTCTGGCTCTCTATGCCTCTCTCTGCCTCTGTGTATGTCTCTCTCTCTCTCTCTCTCTCTCTCTCCGTATATCTCTGCGTCTGTCCGTATGTGTGTCCTCTGCAAGGGAATGACACCCTGCTATTTATAAGAGTGGGGGGGCTTATTAGGGTTTACAATGATTGCCCATTCTTGTAAGTCGGCGGCTATTGATCATTGGATCTGGGCCGTTCATCGAGATTTGAGCAATAAATGTGATTGCATCAAATCCTTTGTGGGTAATTAATACTGATTGACATAAATCCTCCTGATTTGTCATGCCAACCTCGGATTTCTCGACACGTGTCTTTAATTGGCTTATTTGCAAATGATCTGATTTGATCCCAATATTTCATTGGGATTTGCTGAGAGATTTCGATCAATCTGATGCCACGTGCCCTGCTATCATGCCACGTGTCAAAACAGCAAAAATCTGAGCCGCAGGAAAGTTGGACCGCATACGGCTGGCTACGTGTCAAGGCTGCTTGAGAGTGGCCCGTATAGTAATAATTTGAGCCGCATGAGTGTGGATGACCACATGAGTGAACCGCATGGAGATAGTCCTCGTGAGCCGCATGGGACTGGTCTTCGTGAGCCGCATGGAGCTAATCTTCGTGAGCCACATGGAGCTAGTCTTCGTGAGCCGCATGGGGCTAATCTTCGTGAGCCGCATGGGGCTACTCTTCGTGAGCCGCATGGGGGAGTCTCCGCTTGGGCCGTATACAACTGTCCACGTATCAAAGCCGCATGACAGTTTCTGACTCTCGGGGGATCATGTCAGAGATTTTCTTCGCTTCCCAAGGAGTCCGTCATTATGAGGAAGTCATAATGATATCTTTGGGTCAGAACTGTCACCTTATCAGAGCTGTCAGCCGTCAAGGCATTTAATGCGGTAATGGACAGGGGGAGAGCTGTTTTACAGGCCACGTGGCTCCTCCTTGAGCCGCATAGAGCTTGTTTGAGCCGCATAGACGCTCGAGCCGCTTGAATACTTGAGCCGCATAAACTCTCTGAGCCGCATGGGGCTCTCTGGTCGCATGGATCTTTCTTTATTCTTTTCCATGCTTCTACAGATATTGTTGTCAAGAGTCGTCTAAAGGAAGATCACATCCAAGTCTTAAGAACTATCATTGATCTAATGCGCCAGCATCAACTAAAGATGAATCCCATAAAGTCATTCCTGGGAGTCTCTAGTGGCAAATTTCTCATATTCGTTATTACCTCTAAGGGTATACACGTTGACCTCAAGAAAGTCAAAGCCATTCAAGAAATGCGTCCTATACACAACCTATGTAACGCTCCAGTCCCAATATACTTAGGACCAAGTACGTAGACATGCCAGCTGCATACATACGAAGCATACTCCAATATACAGAAATCTCGTATGTATACATAAACTGTAAAATACAGTGATCATGAAACTAATCTCATCCACAAACCAATATATCATAAAATCAACTTATTAAAGTCATTTGTACAAAACATTGGGCGGAGACAAATCCACTACCAATAGAAAGATAGAAATCATAGCAACGATGGAAGAGTCGAGCGAAACGAAAAGACGATCCAAAAGCTAGCATCGCGAAGGTAGATTTTAAACTATGTCCTTGGCTAGAGCACCTGCAAAAATCATAAACACACCTGGAGAAATCACCAGGTCCTCAGAGGGATGTAACAGGATACAGGAAGAACATGCTAATATAAACTGACAGAATAATAATAATATGCAAAAGACTCTCCTAGACACAAATATGCAAAGGGGATTCTAACCAACTAGTGTGCAATTTGTCGGACAACTTTTATTGCGCATGGGTGGGATTTATGCTATAAGTACGTAACTGGCATCCAGTCATACTTATCCGGCCGTAACGCCCAAAATGTCAGAGGGTATCTGCAAATATATCACGCCATAGTTCCTTTCAAAAATTATGGTTTACCTGTTTGGCTTCCCATACGCACTAGTGACAGTCCTCCCCCAATATTTCTTATACTGTCCAAGTCATGTCTATGACCCGCCCAGTTTTGTAACTGCTCGAGTCTCTATACCTTAATCGTAGCAGTTACGATCTATCCGTCATACGACAATAGAGATGGCCAGTCAATAAGTCATGCCCCTAGCAAAATGTCTCAAACCGTGTCATGTGAGTGTCATGGCCAAAGGAGATATAAGGATATCCTCCAACAAGAAGGTAGTCCGCTAAAACTAAGTCAACATGATAAAATAAAGTAACGACTAATAGAGTCGCTTGCACCCAACTATAGCTTAGACGCGCAGTTTATAAAAAAATAACAAATATGTAACAAAGTAAATAATTCAAAAAATAAATAATATGACAGTTAATTAGCAAGGTATACTTGCCTGGTATGTTGCCGAGTGTGGTGCGATGATCACGGTGGCACTGATTTGACTTCGGTGTTTCAACTACGCAAGGTGGCCTCTGATGGTGATACGGACTATTTCATTGGGTCCAGAATGGACGAATTAGCTAGACATGCTAGGGGACGTGTAGAATTGGCGAGGGAATAGAAATAATGGGATTAGTCACGGACATGAGGATAATCCAAAGAAATTTGATAAAATATATATGAATTTAGAAAATTATTTATAATATTTAAAAACTATATTTTATTACCCAAAATATTTTAGGTAAATACTTAAAATCATTTTAAGGCAAAAACCTAACTTTTGTCGAAATATATTTTGTAGGTCAAAAGGTACATATAAGATACCATAAAATAATAAATATATATTCCAAAAATCGTTTTAGGTAAAACTCTAGGTTTTGCAAAAAAACAGTATTTTAGACAAAAAAAACTATATTTTTATTAAGCAAAATAAATATTCAAAAGATTTTAAAAATCTTTGTATAATTTGGTACTTGTTCCTTCTTAATAAAATTTTATATAAAATCAAAAAGAAATGATTTTTAGGGCAATAGCCTACTCCTAATATCCTAGGAATATAATATTATATATATTTTAGAGTTTCGAAATATGAATGGCCGAAGTCATATAATAATCCATAATGTCTAAAATAACTGTTAGTAACCCTAGTACATATTTACTAATACCAATAATTTATATATAAAAATTATAATAACTAATGAACGAATCAGAATAACAGAAGTCAACAAAACAACAAATAAAACAAAGAATCAATAAAAAAAGAGAAAAGGGACAACATATACTGCTGTGCCCTTCTTGCTTTTAGAAAGAGAGAGAGACCATGTGATTGAAAAAAAAAAGGCACGAGAGAGAGACGAGCGGAAGGAACATAGTGAAGAGAGAAGGAAGGAGAGCCACGAGCGGAGGGCGAGACGGAGAAGAGGAGTAGAGAGCGGGGAACAAGAGCGGCTCGGGCGGCAATGGGCGGTGCCGGCTGGGTCGATTGGCGGAGCCCGCGGAGTGACGCTGATGGCCGAGCGGGGCTCGCCGCTCCGGCGGTTGTCGGGCACGGATGAGGCTGCCAGCGCAGAGCTCGTCACTCCGACGCCGTAAATTAGAAAAGGAGGTAGGTGTGGGTGGTGTTGTTGGTAACAGAGGGGGACTAGAGGCTATAAATCGGTGTTGGGGGACTAGGGGTTTGGCCGGGACTCGGCGGTGGTCGGTCGTGGTTATGGGAGCCGTTAGTGTTTATGTTATTGTGGTGGTGGCGGTTGGAAAGGCTGGCCGCAGTGGATATCCAATGGCGGTGGTCATGGTGGCAGTGGATGGAGATGCCGGATGGCTGGGGATGGTGAGGGGATCGGTCGTAGGCAGCGAGGCGGCTGCGGGGAGCATGGCCGGCGGGGTCAATTCGCCGGATGGGGAGAACGGGGGCGACGGATTGGGAAATCGAGGCGGACCTAGGATCGCGGTCACGGCAAGGTAAGTGGTGGTGGTGGTGTATTTGTTTGCTTATTTTTCTGGTGGTGGTGGATTGGGCATGCCGTGGCGGTGGCGGTGGCTGTAGTTCGGTGATGGTGTTTTGTGAAGGGGTCGGTGATGGTTGGCTGTGGTGGACATGAAGTGAGTCAGGGCTGGGGTTTAGTGCTCCGACCAGTCTGGAAAGGGCTGCTGTTTTGATGGTGGGGGAGGTCTCGGTTGGTCGGGGAGTTATGGTGGTGGTGGTGTTGATGATGTTGGGTGGCTGATGGTGTTTATGGACGGTAGTAGGAATAGTAGTCTTGGAGTTTGTCTGATGTAGTTGGGACGGTTTGGCTGGTGGCGGGATGGAGTTGGCTGGCCGGCCTTGGTGGTGAAGATGTCGGGATGGGGTGGTGGCTGTGGGGTGACCATGGCGGAACGTGGTAACAGTGGACGTGGCGGCGATGGCCTGGGCTGCGGGGAAGAATTTGTGGGCGGAGGTGAAGGTGATAAGCGGTGGAGGTGGAGTCGAAGATGAAGAGGACAGAGGTGGTGGGAGTAAGCTGTCGTCGTATCCGGGGTGTCAGACACGGCGGGGAACCTAAATGTAATTGTAACAGCCATTATAGTGGAAATAAAATGCGACACGGACACGATGCACAACACTTGTGGTAGAATATTTCTGGAGATCAATTGTGGAGAAAAACAATATGGAGGCTCCACTATTTATAGGGTTGAGGATTTCTTGATAGATAAATATTAGGATTAATTTAAAACTCTTGTAGATCACTTATAATTAATTAAAATCAATTTAATACCAATCAAATCAAAATCTAATCCGAATTTGTGTTTATATAAATTCGATCAGTTAGTTTTAAAACTATTAAGAATAAATTCAATAAATTTAAATCATAATTTAAATTATAAAAACTAATTAAACATTAAATACGATTTTTAAAATATCTTTATAAGTAATAAAAAGCAGTAATAAATAATTTCAAAGATGACCATAAATATTTAACTACTAATAGGAAATATCTTTAAAGTACATTTTCAATAAATTTATATAAAAATAATTTCGAAAATCATAATACGTTTTTTTAATATTAATAGAAAATTTCGAAATACCATTTCCATAGATTAAGATAAATATTAATAAAAAATTTGAAAATAAAAATATGTACATGAATTTAGTTTCATGTATCTCGTATGCAAATATTTTCAAAATCATTGTTTTTTTTCCAATTTACTACTATAATTAATCTATAAACTCAAATAAAATAAAATAGCATTTTGGAAAAATTTTGACACGATGCTTTTCACAACTTTATGTAACTAAAAATAATTATCATATATTATTTTAAAAACTGTCCTACATAAATAAAATCTATAATAAAAAAATATTCTTCTAAAAATATGTACCTCGCACATATTCACATTCGACGAGCAAATACGAAAAAATCAATTCCATACCAATTTAAATTTAAAAAAATTGTAGTATAAATTAGGGAGTTTACAACCTAAAAGAGCTACGAGGATTCAAGGACGGCTTATGTACATCAGGAGATTCATCTCAAATCACTCTGGACGTTGTAGACCATTCACTCAACTGATGAAGAAAGATGTGTCTTTCGTTTGGACTGACGAATGCCAGCAAGTATTTGAAGACATAAAACGGTACTTGATAAGCCCCCCAGTTTTTTGCCCTTTACTAGCCCCTTTTGTCAGAGATTTCTCATTTTGCTTTTTAAGGGAGATCTGTAGCAGATCATTCGCTTCGTCAGGGAGGTCGATGAGTGTAGCTTCTAGAGGCTCATCAGCAGGAGCATTCTTCACAGTGTAACGACTCACATCCGCTTTTCGGATACGAGTTTGTGTCCATGTCCATCCTACGCCGCAGTGTCGGCGGTAGAACGCTTTCTAGAATACACAAGTCACAGAAGCCTAGAACTAACATGGCAATCTATATCTCATCCACAGAAATCAGAAGATACAACTAACTCAAATGAGTAACGCATAAACCAGAAGGAATGAATAATGAATGATAATATAAAATGAAGTATCCAGTTATCAAGAGGATAAGTCACGTCCGGTGGAGACACATCCACTACCAGTAGACAAAAATAAAAGAGAGACATGAAAATAAAATAACAAGGTCCAACTATGCTAAGCATCAATGGCATCATCAGCTGTAGTGGTACGGTGATGCAGCTCATACACCTGCTCGTCTACACCTTGATCACCCTTGGCTAAACCTGGAGAGATCATCAGGTCCTCAGGGGACTAACAAGATACATAAAAATATATCCAGCTACAGTATAACATGCATAAGGAAAATGACAGAAATAGAACATTGTACTTCTATACGAAATACATGACAACACAACATCAAGGACAATGTTCAACACTTGGGCTAACAGACAGGGGTACCATGACAACCGCAGCTCATCCGATACTAATGGGCAAAAGATATACATAATCGCATCTCATCCGAGATTAACGACCAACAGAGTATCACAACCGTAGCACGAAACTAACGGCCAAAACAATCATCAACACAACTGAAGCTCATCCGAACTATCGGCCAACAGAATAATATCATATAGCCCGTATGCCTAGTAATTGTCCTATCCATCTCAATGAGCTATACACGGGTGTCCAGTCAAGTCAACTCAAGAAAAGTACAGGTAACAGAACAAGAAATACCAATGAATGTGGCACAGGACTTCGCAACACTATCAAGATATATACATAGAATAGTAGGGATACATAGGATAAAGAAAATAAGGTACGTGCACGTAAAATAAGAAAAATATCAATGGCAAGAACATAAGAAACAGGTAATCAAATATTGCAGGAAGGAACAACTGTTTGCAAAAACAAAAGTATGAAACTTTATTGATACAAACTTTGTAAAAGATTACAATTTGAATTCTGGGAATGGTACAACTTTAGGAATCCAATCTAGATGACGATTGCTTTATCCCTTGGACGATGTGAACTCTGAAGATGAAGCCTCTGAAGTTGAAGACAACTCTGGAATTGAAGGCAAAAAAGCCTCGGAAGTTGAAGGCAAAAGCCTCGGAAGAATGCAGCAGCACTTGGGCAAGAACTCCTGGACTCTCTGAACTTTAAAGTCTGATCTCTCTATGATCTGATCTCTGATCTCTGATCCTCTTGAATGAAGACTTGAAACTCTATTTATAGAGTTATGGAAATAACTAACTTTTAGTTATTCTGGACTGCGCATGATGGATTGCACAGCAGTTGGATTGCGCAACAATGGACTGCGCAGGCAGTTGCTGGATCATGGGCCAACTGTCTTAGACATATAGCATCATTTGATTGAAATGCGCATGATCGTGCATAGACGGTTGCCACATAATGAGCAATCGATGGCATGAATGCCATGTGCATTTTGTCATTTGTGTTGATACAACACGCACACTGAATTGCGCTGGCTTTGGATTGCACAGACTTGGACTGCGCAGGAATGGATTGCGCTGCCAGCTGTCAGCCGTTCTCGAGCGCTGTACGGCGCAATAAACGAACAGTGTAACACCCAGTTTTCAGAATTTAGAGATTTTTGAAGAATTATTATTTTTTTATTATTTAATAATGGTGATTAGGGCATGATATGGTTTATAGTGATTATTAGTGTGATAAAACCATTTTCTAAGTCATGCTAAGTCATGACTTATGACTTTGTGATTTTGGTTAGAATAACTTAGTGTAAACCCTAGTTTTCTCTAACCTAGAAGTTGCCATGACCATGAGAACTTGACCATAGGCTTAGAATATCATTTTAGTGAGTTTTAGCCTAAAGGGTATTTTGGTAATTTTCTAGAATTTATTTGGAATTATTTGGATTTATGTGATTTATTATTATTTAATTAATTGATTAGTGTCATGTTAGTTACTAACCTAGTTTAGCCCTAATCTAGATGTTAGTCATGACCTAGAGACTAAGTTAGATGGGTTTAACTAAAGTAATGTTAGAGATAAATATCTAGATATTTCATGTTAGATATTTACATTAGATATTTTATTTAGATATTTTACATAAAGTTATGTAGAATGAATCCTAGCCATAGGATAGCTTTGAAACTTGTTGGAGAGCCCACAACCATTGATCCTAACCCTAAACCAACCCCCATGGCCGGCCAAGCATGCCCCCCCCCATATGAACACCCCCATCTTCACAAAGAGCCTCATTTTCAATGTATTGAAAACCCATTTTTCCCTCAACTTCACAAAGCCATAACTTCTTCATTCCTTCACCAAATTGAGCCCCGTTTGTTGCATTGGAACCCCCTACACTTGAGGATGCTAAAGGAGGCTTAGTAGCAAGGTTGCACAAGGATTTGGACACCCCAAAGTGAAGAGGAAACCCCCCCTAGAAGGTTGATTTTCATGATTTTGCACATATAGGTAAAGTGTTCTAAACCCTATCAAAATAGTGATTTCTCTTCATGGTTGCATGCATTAGGATACCATGGTCATGTAGGTCAAGTTTGGTAGGATTTTTATGTGGTTTGGTGTCCGTATCGGACACGTATCTATGTTTGAAACTAGGTGTTTGGTGAAATGCCACATAGAACATTTTGTTAATGTTTTTAAAACAAAATTGATATTTGGGTAACCCTAGATCCCTAGGTCACTTTTCCACTTGACTGAGCACAAAACAGGACACGTTTCGTGTCCAAATTGGACACGAAATCACTGATTTTAGCACACACTGACACACTGTAAAACCTAACTGTTTGATGCTGTGTATTATGTCCACACCCATTGTGGACACAATACAGACACGAGGACACAAACCTAGACCCTAGGCCGACCCCCTGACACGAGCACGTGGCCCCACGTGCCCCGTGTGGAGCACACGACCCCTCGACACGTGCGCACGAGACTGTGCAGCCTCCCCTGCTACCAGACTTCTCGTGCGGACACGACACGCGACGTGGACACACGAAACTTGGCCTGAGGGTTGGGGCAGTATCTGACACACCCCTCCCAAAGTTTCAGACACGTTGGTGTCGTGTCGAGTGAGAAATCACACTCGCAATGACCCTACACTATACTGCGCACACACGTATCAGAGCTACTGATACGTGCTCGTATCTCGGACACGGACATACGTGGACACAAATCAGGACCGTGGACACCTAGGGGACCCCTAGGCGAACCTTCCCCCATGAGCACGAGACACGACGTGTCTTGTGTCGTGAGTACGAGACACACAAACATCAGCCCTTCGCGTGCCCTAGATTTTACCTGATTTTGATTTTTGCGTGTCCGACACACCAAAACGTGTCGTGGTCGTGTCTCAGGCACCTAGGACACTAGTATAGACCCTACCCTACCATTACCAACCAATGGACACTAACCTTAGTTCGATTTTATGGTTCGAAATCGAATTACCCCCAAAACCTGGGTAAAACCCAATTCCAGATTTCTGGAATTTATTCCAGTTTTTCCAAAACCAATTTCAATTGCCATTTTATGCATTTTTATACATGTATTTATATGTTTTTAGTATATAATTATGTAGTATATATGTATGTGTGAGTGTGGGTGAATTTTGAGGGTATTTGGGTGAGTGAATAGGTAGTTGTATATATATACATATGTATGTATATATGTAGGCTGTGTGTGTGTGTGTTTGGGACTGTATTCTTGGTTCCAGAATACTGAAACCCCCCTTCCCTACTGTCCAGCAGTGACTCTCCCTCTCACTGTCTCTCTCTCATTCTCAGTCTCTCTCTCTATGTCCCTCACTTTCCTCTCTTTATATATGTATAGTATATATATAAGTTTTATATATATAGATATATATATATGTATATATATATTGATATATATATATATGTATTTTAGGTCACATATATAGTGTATCATATGTATGTAGGTTTTTGGGTATGGTATATATGGTATTCCCATATAGGTATATAGATAGTAGATTGATGTGTATATATATATTTATATATATAGATATATATATGTATAACTTGCTAAGTCTAGGTTTATATAGAAACCTATAATCACTAGCCTATGGAACCCTAAGAATAGCCTATGGCCTAGGCTACTAGCCTATGGCTTGGGGGCTAACTCAATTTGACCTAATGGCCCAAAACCCAACTTGTTAACCTTTGTTGACTAAAGGTTGACCAAAGTCAACCTTAGGTCAAACCATGACCTAATTAACCTAAGAATGACTAGTTCAACTAGTCTGACCATGTTTGACCTAATCACCTTGTTGACTAGTCCTTGTTTGACCTAGTTACCTGACTGACTGGTCTTTGTTTGACCAATACCTTAGTTGGTCTAAGTTTGACCTAGACTTGACCCAGATTGATCATGTTGACTAGTATTTGACTTGTTTGACCTTGTTTGACTCTATTTGACTTAGTTTGATTCCCTATGATCTAGTATGACTTCCTGTGACCTAGTTTGACTATTAGAGTTGACCCAGAGTTGACTTTTGACCAGATTGACCTAGAATCATGTAGTATGCATTGTATACTTTATTTTTACCATTGTGGATACATTGTGACTTGTATTGCTCTGACTAGGAGCCATACACCTCTCCTCAGGCAGTACATCCTCTTCAGACATTCAGTTATCAGGCGAGTACATTCTCTGACCGTTTCATACTTGTTCAGGCTTTACTTCTTGCTCTAGATTACTTTACTTGTTGCTGTCACGTTGGTAACACGGATTGGTACTATATGGATCTTTACATGAGATGTTATCCCCCTCGGGAGCATCGGGTACTTCATATTATGTGTGTTTCACTATCATCATGTACTCCTATGCTTCCATTATACATGTGCACTCATGTGATCATGTACTCTCATGTTTACTGAGCCCTCATGTATACTATCATGTGCACCCTTTCATGGGCCCCATGTGATATCATGTACAATAACGTAACTTGTATAGATCCTTGTGTATTGATTGGGGTAACGGGGGAGTAGAAGTGGACATGTGAATAATTCCAAAGTAGTCATGTGCAAACTCAGTAGATCATGTATAAATTCTAGCCATTCACATGCCTATCTTGTACTCTACATCACTAGTCACTCATAGTTCTCTATATACAGTAGATATTTCATTACAACTATCTCTTTTACAGCGTATATTTCCTTTCAGCAGTTCATGTATCTTACTCTATTGCCTGTATCGTATTTCCTAACCTGATATACACTGCGTGAGATGTATTGTGCTCGTTTCCGTCCTGATTGGACCTGTTGAAAATATTACAGAGGATGAGGATGAGGCCTGGTGTCTACCTATTTTGGAGCAGGACTAGATGATACTTATGTTGTGGACCCCCAGCAGGATCCACCTGCAGCTGAGGATGTTGTTCCAGTAGTCTAGACCAGTTTAGTCTAGGCAGTCCCTTCTATATTTACTTTTGTCTCATATTCTGAGTTGTATTTTGAGATGTTGAGGTATATAGACTCTTAGACTTGTTGTATTATGAGTTGACATTCTGGATATTATGTTGTACTAGACACTTAGACTTTTTCATCTATACTATGGTTCTTTTGAGTTACTATCTATTTATCTGTTCTTTATTCTTCTACCTTAGATGTGATTGAGATAGCATGTTGTGATGTTACCTCCATTCGGAGAGTATAAACTGTACAGGTACTTTTATATTGTTAGATGATTGACCTAGGACAGCGTTCTACCGCCGACACTGCGGCGTAGGCTGGGCGTTGTTACGTTCTCGTGCCCTTACTCTAGGGTGCGGGTCGTGACACGTTTTTAGTGGTGGCCCATGCAGGTCGAGTTTATGTAGTGGTATTCGAACTAGAGTATCACTACAGCCTGCGATAGAATTGAGGAATAGGCTTAGAGAGAATGGATACTCAATCACTGATAGGATACCTTGAGAGATTCCTGGGATGACCCTTGAGAATCTCATTTGAAATTACGATTTAAACTCCTTTTTCCTTGATTAAATTTGATTTTGGAGGATTCACTGTAGAACTTTGAATCCTGGTGTTAGTTGATAATTTTAAAATTTTTGTAGTTGTTGATTTTAATTTCTTAGTGTTAGATTAATATCTTTTATTTTAGGGTACTCAATCACATTTATGAGAAAACTCTTATCTGTTTCTTGCCATCTAATCCTCTTGCTAATTACTTTTCATTGAAATGAACTGTCCCCTCTATTTTTGCATCTTGCTCAACTCCTACTATCAATCTATGTGACTGTAACCCAAACCTGACTTACTCGACATTTCCTCAAATCAAGACTTTATTGAAACCTTCTAACCTTGACCCTTGATTGATCGAACCCTAACTATATTCATCTAGTAGCCTATCTATCCCTAGGACTGTGTTCCTAAAAATTTTTACTAGATTCCTGATTAATTTTATTTCATGAGTTAATTTGACCTTCTTCAATTTTTGCATCAATTTGTCATGTCTCGAACTCCCACTTTCTATTCTAGATCATTGAATGTCCTTTACCGTGACTTAGATATTCAGAGTATAATACTAGCTGTTACCTCCCAACAAACTTCACATGTAAGACCTAGACTAGCCTACCTTCATGTAGGTATTCCATGTCCCACTAAAACCCGTCTCCTTGTACTCTATTTTTCTTGACATGATTTTTCTGGTCAAACGGCTAACTATAACCTCTACCAGGATGCTAAATTAATTCTTATTTCAATTAGAGATCCACCTTGGCTCAATTCTTTCGACCTGGCATGTGATGGTGTTCTGCTTGAACCCTCAAATACTTAACCTTGTACCTTACCTTGAATGCTTGACCCGATTGGTTAAGAATCTTGGACTATGTCTCTTCTTTCATCATTCCACCCTTACTTATATCTTATGCTATAAATTTATCCTTAAGTTTTACAAGCTTATCCCTTTCGAGCTTGATCATGATATATTTTATTGGGTGCGCACCCTCTAACATATTATCTAATCAGAACCGGCGCATGATGGTCTGATCAACCTATTGCGTTTTGGTTCGCTTTTTCATATATTAATCTACGTGGATGGAGACACAGTTAAACTTGCCTTAGAATCTTATCCGCAACAGCCTTGACAATTCTCCTTGGAATTATTTTCATCACCTATGAACCTCGTATTCATATCCATTGAATTAAAATTTATCATGACCTGGATTTTCATCATTGGATGCTCGTACTTGATTTCATTGATTTTCCATCTTGCCCAAATCTCGATTTATCCTGAAATTGATCAACTTAGATCGTGCCAAGACTAAAATCTATTTGTGATTGTTGTGCCTAAATTTTTCAATTTTCTTTTTCCACTTTATGGAATAGTAACTTTTTATGGTTTCTCAGTTACTTGTTGATGACAATTTTTCATATAGGATGGTAGACGGCCCTACAGCCGTGATGATTGTTGTTCCTTTACCCTTCCCAATTAGGATACCCTAGATTGCTTGTACGTTTTGATACCATAGGACAGTCTTGATCTAGAATGACTAGTGCACTTAGATGAGACCGCAGACTGTCCCATTTAACCTGTCCCCCTGGTACCACTATTGTATCACAATTTCTGGTTCAATCAGGCCATAGACTCTTCCCACTCTAAAATATGATCATCGTAGACATATTACAGTGACTTTTAAATTTGAAGCAAAAGACTAGTTGTTTTCCCAAAACTGATTTCACATACGTGACCTAGACATGACATACTACACCCATGACCTTAGTGTGCCACTCAAGCATACCATTGTGTGCTTCATTTGCTTAGTACGATTTTCCTGACCCGAGACTCTACCCTGATTTACCCCATGGAGTTACTTTTGGCTTCGATTTGAATTAAGGACACCCTATGACCTAAAACTACCAACCAATTTTTGGACATGACCCAGTATAGGTCTACTACCCATATTTTGCTTATTGACCTTGTATGTTGCCTAGGTAGTGGCTTCGTCCCTGATTGTTGGAGGTTTGACCTAGGAGGAGTACGACCATCTAAATTTCGAGGACGAAATTATTTTAAGGTGGGTAGACTTGTAACACCCAGTTTTCAGAATTTAGAGATTTTTGAAGAATTATTATTTTTTTTATTATTTAATAATGGTGATTAGGGCATGATATGGTTTATAGTGATTATTAGTGTGATAAAACCATTTTCTAAGTCATGCTAAGTCATGACTTATGACTTTGTGATTTTGGTTAGAATAACTTAGTGTAAACCCTAGTTTTCTCTAACCTAGAAGTTGCCATGACCATGAGAACTTGACCATAGGCTTAGAATATCATTTTAGTGATTTTTAGCCTAAAGGGTATTTTGGTAATTTTCTAGGATTTATTTGGAATTATTTGGATTTATGTGATTTATTATTATTTAATTAATTGATTAGTGTCATGTTAGTTACTAACCTAGTTTAGCCCTAATCTAGATGTTAGTCATGACCTAGAGACTAAGTTAGATGGGTTTAACTAAAGTAATGTTAGAGCTAAATATCTAGATATTTCATGTTAGATATTTACATTAGATATTTTATTTAGATATTTTACATAAAGTTATGTAGAATGAATCCTAGCCATAGGATAGCTTTGAAACTTGTTGGAGAGCCCACAACCATTGATCCTAACCCTAAACCAACCCCCATGGCCGGCCAAGCATGCCTCCCCCCCCCTATATGAACACCCCCATCTTCACAAAGAGCCTCATTTTCAATGTATTGAAAACCCATTTTTCCCTCAACTTCACAAAGCCATAACTTCTTCATTCCTTCACCAAATTGAGCCCCGTTTGTTGCGTTGGAACCCCCTACACTTGAGGATGCTAAAGGAGGCTTAGTAGCAAGGTTGCACAAGGATTTGGACACCCCAAAGTGAAGAGGAAACCCCCGTAGAAGGTTGATTTTCATGATTTTGCACATATAGGTAAAGTGTTCTAAACCCTATCAAAATAGTGATTTCTCTTCATGGTTGCATGCATTAGGATACCATGGTCATGTAGGTCAAGTTTGGTAGGATTTTTATGTGGTTTGGTGTCCGTATCGGACACGTATCTATGTTTGAAACTAGGTGTTTGGTGAAATGCCACATAGAACATTTTGTTAATGTTTTTAAAACAAAATTGATATTTGGGTAACCCTAGATCCCTAGGTCACTTTTCCACTTGACTGAGCACAAAACAGGACACGTTTCGTGTCCAAATTGGACACGAAATCACTGATTTCAGCACACACTGACACACTGTAAAACCTAACTGTTTGATGCTGTGTATTGTGTCCACACCCATTGTGGACACAATACAGACATGAGGACACAAACCTAGACCCTAGGCCGACCCCCTGACACGAGCACGTGGCCCCACGTGCCCCGTGTGGAGCACACGACCCCTCGACACGCGCGCACGAGACTGTCCAGCCTCCCCTGCTACCAGACTTCTCGTGCGGACACGACACGCGACGTGGACACACGAAACTTGGCCTGAGGGTTGGGGCAGTGTCTGACATACCCCTCCCAAAGTTTCAGACACGTTGGTGTCGTGTCGAGTGAGAAATCACACTCGCAATGACCATACACTATACTGCGCACACACGTATCAGAGCTACTGATACGTGCTCGTATCTCGGACACGGACACACGTGGACACAAATCAGGACCGTGGACACCTAGGGGACCCCTAGGCGAACCTTCCCCCATGAGCACGAGACACGACGTGTCTTGTGTCGTGAGTACGAGACACACAAACATCAGCCCTTCGCGTGTCCTAGATTTTACCTGATTTTGATTTTTGCGTGTCCGACACACCAAAACGTGTCGTGGTCGTGTCTCAGGCACCTAGGACACTAGTATAGACCCTACCCTACCATTACCAACCAATGGACACTAACCTTAGTTCGATTTTATGGTTCGAAATCGAATTACCCCCAAAACCTGGGTAAAACCCAATTCCAGATTTCTGGAATTTATTCCAGTTTTTCCAAAACCAATTTCAATTGCCATTTTGTGCATTTTTATACATGTATTTATATGTTTTTAGTATATAATTATGTAGTATATATGTATGTGTGAGTGTGGGTGAATTTTGAGGGTATTTGGGTGAGTGAATAGGTAGTTGTATATATATACATATGTATGTATATATGTAGGCTGTGTGTGTGTGTGTTTGGGACTGTATTCTTGGTTCCAGAATACTGAAACCCCCCTTCCCTACTGTCCAGCAGTGACTCTCCCTCTCACTGTCTCTCTCTCATTCTCAGTCTCTCTCTCTATGTCCCTCACTTTCCTCTCTTTATATATGTATAGTATATATATAAGTTTTATATATATAGATATATATATATGTATATATATATTGATATATATATATATTTATTTTAGGTCACATATATAGTGTATCATATGTATGTAGGTTTTTGGGTATGGTATATATGGTATTCCCATATAGGTATATAGATAGTAGATTGATGTGTATATATATATTTATATATATAGATATATATGTATAACTTGCTAAGTCTAGGTTTATATAGAAACCTATAATCACTAGCCTATGGAACCCTAAGAATAGCCTATGGCCTAGGCTACTAGCCTATGGCTTGGGGGCTAACTCAATTTGACCTAATGGCCCAAAACCCAACTTGTTAACCTTTGTTGACTAAAGGTTGACCAAAGTCAACCTTAGGTCAAACCCTGACCTAATTAACCTAAGAATGACTAGTTCAACTAGTCTGACCATGTTTGACCTAATCACCTTGTTGACTAGTCCTTGTTTGACCTAGTTACCTGACTGACTGGTCTTTGTTTGACCAATACCTTAGTTGGTCTAAGTTTGACCTAGACTTGACCCAGATTGATCATGTTGACTAGTATTTGACTTGTTTGACCTTGTTTGACTCTATTTGACTTAGTTTGATTCCCTATGATCTAGTATGACTTCCTGTGACCTAGTTTGACTATTAGAGTTGACCCAGAGTTGACTTTTGACCAGATTGACCTAGAATCATGTAGTATGCATTGTATACTTTATTTTTACCATTGTGGATACATTGTGACTTGTATTGCTCTGACTAGGAGCCATACACCTCTCCTCAGGCAGTACATCCTCTTCAGACATTCAGTTATCAGGCGAGTACATTCTCTGACCGTTTCATACTTGTTCATGCTTTACTTCTTGCTCTAGATTACTTTACTTGTTGCTGTCACGTTGGTAACACGGATTGGTACTATATGGATCTTTACATGAGATGTTATCCCCCTCGGGAGCATCGGGTACTTCATGTTATGTGTGTTTCACTATCATCATGTACTCCTATGCTTCCATTATTCATGTGCACTCATGTGATCATGTACTCTCATGTTTACTGAGCCCTCATGTATACTATCATGTGCACCCTTTCATGGGCCCCATGTGATATCATATACAATAACGTAACTTGTATAGATCCTTGTGTATTGATTGGGGTAACGGGGGAGTAGAAGTGGACATGTGAATAATTCTAAAGTAGTCATGTGCAAACTCAGTAGATCATGTATAAATTCTAGCCATTCACATGCCTATCTTGTACTCTACATCACTAGTCACTCATAGTTCTCTATATACAGTAGATATTTCATTACAGCTATCTCTTTTACAGCGTATATTTCCTTTCAGCAGTTCATGTATCTTACTCTATTGCCTGTATCGTATTTCTTAACCTGATATGCACTGCGTGAGATGTATTGTGCTCGTTCCCGTCCTGATTGGACCTGTTGAAAATATTACAGAGGATGAGGATGAGGCCTGGTGTCTACCTATTTTGGAGCAGGACTAGATGATACTTATGTTGTGGACCCCCAGCAGGATCCACCTGCAGCTGAGGATGTTGTTCCAGTAGTCTAGACCAGTTTAGTCTAGGCAGTCCCTTCTATATTTACTTTTGTCTCATATTCTGAGTTGTATTTTGAGATGTTGAGGTATATAGACTCTTAGACTTGTTGTATTATGAGTTGACATTCTGGATATTATGTTGTACTAGACACTTAGACTTTTTCATCTATACTATGGTTCTTTTGAGTTACTATCTATTTATCTGTTCTTCATTCTTCTACCTTAGATGTGATTGAGACAGCATGTTGTGATGTTACCTCCATTCGGAGAGTATAAACTGTACAGGTACTTTTATATTGTTAGATGATTGACCTAGGACAGCGTTCTACCGCCGACACTGCGACGTAGGCTGGGCGTTGTTACGTTCTCGTGCCCTTACTCTAGGGTGCGGGTCGTGACAAACAGCCTCCTCGTTCTTCGTGCTGTCAGCTGTCAGGAAGATTTGATTGTGTCAGGTAATGATGATTTTTGCCACGTCAGCCTGTGCGCTTGGGAGTGTGCGCAGTCTAGTGTGCGCAATCTGAAGGATGCGCAATCTGATGTCTGCGCAGTTCATCTGAAAGTTATATTTCTTGATTTTCTGACTTTGTTGATGTGTGCAACTTGATGTTTTAGGACCTACAAGACCCCCTTCAAAGTTTTCAAAAGTTGAATTTATTCAAAATTTTGAAATACTTTGAATTTTGAAATTGAAATCAATTTGCGCATGTAGTGAGCTGTCTGCGCAATCTGAGGGATTAGCCCAATTTTTAGGCTTAATCTAAGACGGCTGTTTCGATTTGAAAAACTATAAATAGCTCTTCAATTCCTTAGAAGTGTTATTTACTTGCTTTCTTTGTGCACTTGAGAGAAAAAATTTTGAGCTCTTTCTTCCTTTTTTCTCCGACGATCTCGATGGCTCCCCGACGATCCTCCATCGCTGCTAAGGGCAAGGCCCCCGCCGAGTCATCGGCTAGGGCTGCGCGACGTGGTTCTCGTCACGAAACTGCTCATTCCGTGCTGTTAGGTAGATGAAAAACTCTTTTTAAAGTTTTGATTTCACTGTTCCTTCAGAATCCATCTCTTTTTAGAGATGTGATCATACTGTGCCACCCTTTTTAGGGTTCTGGTTGCACAAATCAGCTCGTTCTTCATTTTTATGAAGGACGACTCTCTGCGTAATCGGTTGAACTGCGCTGGCAAAAGTCAGCACAATTTGTTGATTTGCGTGGGACTGCCAGCGCAAACTGATGACTGTTTGTTTGTGCAATCTGATTATTGCGCAATCTGATATTGCGCAATCTGATGTTGCGCAGTCTGATGACAGAATTTTTGACTTGACTTGTACTAAATTTTTGTTTTCTCTGTCTGATGCAGTTAATACTAGAGAAGATCCCGGATATGAGGACTTTGTAGGGACCCTTTCAGAGTCAGAATACAAAGAGGACCTATCTCATGTGCACTATCCTCAATATGATCTGCCAACCTCCCGTCAGGCTATTTTGATATTCCAAGATAATGAGACTCTGCTATGTTTGATGAATGGACAACCTCTGGAGTCAGCAGACGCTGTCATTCACAAGAAGCCATTATTCTTGTTCGGCGATGCTTTTGAGAAAAGCTCTCAACCGAGGCCAAGGATGGAAGAAAGGATTGTCCATTAGGAGGATAGGACATTCTCGATACCAGATATTTCCCGTTGCCTTCCCTTATCCCGGTATGCTCATGCGAGCTATCAGAGGAAGATGGAATGGAACCTTACACCTTTCCAAGATGCTCGTCCAGGAAAGATTTTTGTGAAGAAGTGGCCGAATAAGAAGGACATGTTCCACAGCTCCTCAGAACGATACAGTATCTTATTAAGAGGTTTGAAACCCGGTTGTATTCTGCCGGAGAATTCTTCCTTGTTATTGCCCGTCAGAACTCCAATATTCGCGAACGAGTTTACGAAGGTCGAAGGGAAGTACCCAGAGCAGGACCTCAGATTGACTGGACTGGTGAATCCAGATTTTAAGAGGTGGAACTGCATAGCAAATTGGATTTTGACCAAGTTTGAAAACAAACTTCAGTAAATCAATTTGTTCGAAGCAATGCATGCCACTGTCTATGGTTTTGCACCCAACTCGCATTTGTTTTTGGCTCTAGCAGAAAGATACAATTACAGAACAGGGACTTTCATGACTCCCGACGGAGAGATCGGGTTTGCACTTCATGAGATGAAGTTCATCTCTTACTTGCCGATGGAGAATGCCCCATATGAGGAATTTGTCCCAACTAATGATGAGTTGAACAAACTTAGAAAGGAGAATGCAACCATGGTAGCAGTCTTTGAAGAACTGCTATGTCATTATAAAATCTGTTCTCTATTTTACAAAAGTGCTACATCAAATACCTGCTATTCCTCAAAATGGTTGCCTTATATGTTCCTTAACCACATTAAAGAAACGAAGACCAAGGAACATGATAGATGCTATCCTGACTTCTTTAAGCCATTGAGCAACACAGAAGTGATGAAGTTGATGGAAGAAAGTGGCGATTTTGATGAAGAGATGAAGGATGATCATCAATGTCCTCCTTTAAAGAAAGAAGACACTCTCGAGAGTTATTTGAGAGTAGGGTATAGATTTTTGTCAAAAGAAGCCCAATTAGCAGGGTTTCTGACGTATTGGCTCCGTCGGTTTGTAGTCCCGGGATCCAGTGCCGTAGACCGCTTCCATCGCGGTGTTATTTTTACCGCTGTTAGATTAGTCTTTGGCTATAAGATGGATCTTTTGTCAGCGATGACTTGTAGGTTGAATGCCAGTCTTCGTCTGTACGTTGATCTGATGTTGAAAGCTAAAGGAGAAAAAGAATTCCCTCGGCTAGAATTGCCGTATACATATCTGTTCGGGTAGTTGCTCCTTCACCATCGTACTTTGATGGACCCCGGCATGGGACCAGTCGACGGCAGCTTTTTGCGGAGATACTCTCATAGTAAGTGGAAATACACTTCTTTGAGAGATTGTAGATATGCTCTGAACCTGAGCAAAGGATGGAGCTTTTGTTGCACTCTTCCTCCTGCTGGATATGAACAAATGTCGACAAATATGATTGACTCGAAGATGCAACCTTTGAGCCGTACAGCTTTTGAGTGGTTGAAGACAATTCGACCGTCCCATTTGGTGTATCGGTTTGAAGAAGAATGTTATTTAGAGCCATATCTCCCCAGTCGATTTGCTCGACAGTTCGGGTATGACCAATTCCATGTGGGAAATGCCATCACGTGCCTTCAAGGAAAGGGTTTCTTGATAGATGGGGCCCGAGCTTGGGCTTACTATAATGCTCGAGATACGAAAGTAACGTTCTCGATGCCAGTAAATAGCAATCAAGGCCCTCGGATGCTATTTACATACTCAGTATTCTATACATCTTCGAATACCTTTGCTGAGAATTTTAATCTCGCGGATAGCTTCGCGTCTTTAACAAGATTGAAGAAGGGAGGAGGAGTCATGTTGCTCCCAGGAAATGATGAGGTACATGAACCAGTAGATGCACCTCTAGAAGCTTCAAGGGACATTATGTTCCCTGAAGAAGTAAATATAGCATTGCGTATTTCTTTGAAGGTAGGTAGATCTCCAGCCAAGAAGAGGAGAAGAGAGGAGCCTCCCACTCCGGTAGCAAAGAAGAGACTGGTCTTAGATCATTCCTCTGAAAAGATTACCATTAGATCTCAATCTCGGCAGTTGGCCGAGATAATTCAGCAAGAAGAAGCTACCACACCGACCTCTGTTCAAAGACAAGTCGAGACAATAAATGTAGAGAGTCCTGAAAGACCTCTATACAGAAAGAAAAGATTGGTCCGTAGAAGTCACGTTTTGTCTTCGATCGTGGCAGATGCTACAGCAGGAATCACTATGTCTTCTCCCACCCCTGTTTCTGAATCTGGAAATAAAACTTTTAGTCCAGAACATAGGGAAGAGATTGAACAGAGGGAAGATCTTGATCCGAGAACTGAGGCCGAAGAGCCCAGAGAAAATATCATGGAGGAAGAGCAAGATGTTGTACGACATCTTTCACCTGTCGCGGAGACGACTCAACTTCCTCCTACTCCTAGGACCCTCCGCGAAGAGGAAGATCGTGAAGTGATTGCAGCTCTAGAAGATTGCAACTACAGCCCGCTGGAGGACTATATTGACCAAGCTGCAACTACCAGCGGAAATGCACCAGAAGAAAGTGAAGATGAGGAGAGCTCTTCGTCCGAGAATATTGATGAAGATATGCAAGATCCCGAAAGGGATGATGAAGTGCATATATCTTCTAATGCTGCCGATGATACCTTAGCTCCTAACAAGGAAGTTGAGGTAGAAGCATCTCCAGAAACTGTCGCTGATACCTTGAATCCTGAAGAGGATGTTGAGGTAGAGGCATCTCCAAAAAAAGCAGCAGATGAAGAAGCTCAGGAGGAAACTCCCGCCACTGATCTTCAAGGTATAGATTGAAATTAGCAATCTCCTTTTAAATAGATTGATAGCTAACATCTTTATTTGTATTTCCTGCAGATCGTGAGACTCCTTCAGCACCTCCGACATGCACGGACATAGTGCCTGTAACGAAGATGATTGCTAGTAGCAGTCATCATTTATCCTGTGGTTCTGAAGCGGGCAGTAGCCAAGCTGTTATGGCTGAGGCTACCTCTGTTCAGCTAGAGTCTATTCCTGCAGATGATAGGCTCATTGCTGAATTCAACTATGGTAAGACAGTTTACATCTTTAATCTTCTTGGATAATAGCAAACAACAGGCAAAATGACAATCTTTACTTTTGCAGAGGAACAACCAGGAGGGGCAACCAGCTCCACTATGGCTCCTTTATTCAAAGAGCCTGCTGTTCATATGCGAGAGATTGAACACCCTGCTGCCTCGTCATCAACAGGAGTAGCTGCGACTCCTGGTACTCTAGCAATTAATCAGCAGGTCATCCAATCATTTACTAAGTGCTTCTTTGAGTCCTTGGGACCTCTGGTCAATAAAATGATGAAGAAAGAAGATGCTGATTTTTACACAGTTAGAGGTCCGACCTCTTTCTTGGTGAAGGCTATAAAGGAGCAAGGTGACGAGGCTCAGGCCACTCTCCTCGACCATATACTGAATGAGCTAGAAATCTCCATAAAGAATTATAAGGAGCTCAACAAAGAGGAAGTGGAATCTCTAGTACAGGCAGAGTTTGAACGAATGGCTCAAGCAGCTGATATTGAAAGGGTGAATCTTCAGAATCACTTGGAAGCTTACTCCACAAAATCTGCTGAGTATCAGTCCAAGCTAGAATCAGTGACCTTGATAGCTGAGAGAAAAGAGAAAAGAGCTGCTGAGCTGAGGGCAGAGATTGCTCGTCTCCAGAAGGAGTTAGAAAATGAAGTTACTGATCATCAGGTTGCAGTCCAACAATTCAATGCTCTGATTCAGGAGAGGGATGAGTACGTGGCAGCTCATGATGCTGAGATTACTCGCCGAACAGTGACCATGCCCATTTTCAATGAAAAAACCGGGATGGAAGAGGCCAGAAGGAGGGTGATGTCCACTCGTGAAGAACGGCTGCAGACTCTAAAGCAGCAGATTGATAATCTGATAATACCTCCGTCTTAGTAGAACATTTTATGTCTTTTGTAGTACATGTGTTTTTGTAATGTCTCATATTTTGATTAATAAAAGACATTTTTGTTGTGGCTCCATTATTTGTTGCATATCTTGTTCAGATATAAATAATAGAGATAGAAAATATATTCAGAGGTGCAAGACATGATATATTTCTTGATGATTTTGTAGAAAATAATTATATTCATTATATCTGCTCAGAGGTAATATGGACGTGGCAGAATATACCGAATATTATTATCTCAATTGACAACTTAATCGAAACGATAAGTTGCTGATGTGGATGATGAACGATGATGAATCGTCAGTGTATGTAAGATGAACGAGAAAACCGTCAAATGATGGAATGAACGGACAAACCGTCAAAATGGATAATAACGAACAGATGAACCGTCAAGTGATGATGAATGAACGGGTGAACCGTCAGATAATGATGAATAAACGGGTGAACCATCGGATGATAATGAACGGACGAACCGTCGGGTGGTAAATGAACGGATGAACCGTCGAATAAATATGAATGGATGAACCATCGGATGAATGTAATGAACGGACGAACCGTCAAGTGAATTGAATGAACGGATGAACCGTTAGGTGATGATGAAGGAACGGGCGAACCGTCGGGTGATAATGAATGAACGGATGAACCGTCAGGTGATAATTAACGGATAAACCATCAGGTGATAATGAACGGGCGAACCGTCGGGTGAATGTGTCGCTTCGTTGTTTGAGGAATCTCTACATATAAATAGAACAGAAATCTGACAGGAATGAGCACTTTCACTTTTCAACATAAAAATGTCATCTGGAGATGCATCCAAGAAGGCTGAACTTGCCCCGAAGGTTGAGAAAGGCACTGAAGAATGTCCTGTCGATCCAGTTCAGCCAAAGGAGGCAGAAGCAGGCAAAGGTTCGTCTGCACCCAAGCCACCACGAGACATCCTGGACTTTCTGCTTGAACCAGGAAGGACTGAAAAAGAGGAAGCCATGAGGATGGCCGCTTGCAAGTTCCTGGTAGGTTCCAGCAAGGAAGTTCTCGGCTCTTTTGCTGACCGTGTTTTTAAAAAGGACAGCAGTGGTCCGCATCCAAATGTAGAGAAGGATGATAGTGACCTTCCTTAATATCATGTACTATCATTCATGATGAAATAAAATTTTATTTATGATCTTGAACTTGTCTGATGATTTACAAACATTTACATTTACACATAGTACTTTTTAAGGAACTTGCCATTGATAGGCATCATTGCAACTCGACCGTCGAGCTCTGAGAATTGATAGGCTCCATTTGAGAAGACTTTGTTTACAACATAAGGACCTTCCCACTTCGCGTTGAATTTGCCTTTGCTCATATGAGCCATAGTCATAGGACGTCTGACTGTTAGAACAAGTTCTCCTTGTTGAAAGGCTCTGACTTTCACTTTGCGGTTGAAAGTCTTCGAGATGCGAGCTTGGTATAACTCAATGTGCTGCTGAGCCATTAGCCGCTTCTCGTCAAGTGCCTCTAATTCTTGAAGTCGAAGAAGATCATTGTTCTCTGTAGTGAGCTCATTAGCAATGGCAATCCTTAAAGAAGGAATTTAAAGTTCCAGAGGAAGAACAACTTCACAGCCATACACCAAAGAAAAAGGTGTAAAGCCTGTAGGGTTGCGGACCGTAGTTCGGTAGGCCCATAGACATTCACCAAGCTTTTCACTCCAATTTCATTTTTTAGTGGATACAAACTTCTTGAGGAGCTTGATAATGGTTTTATTGAAAGCTTCAGCTAATCCATTAGCAGCAGGATTGTAGGCCGTCGAAGCGACATTGTCAATTCGATGATCATCGCAGAATCTGGTGAACTTCTGACTGATAAATTGAGGTCCATTGTCATGGATGATTTTTTGAGGTACACCAAATCTGTAGATGACATGGTGTTTGACAAAATTGATGACACTGTTGGTCTTAACTTCAGCCAGAGGTATAGCTTCGGCCCATTTAGAGAAGTAATCAGTTATTGCTAGTATAAACCGATGTCCTCTAGAAGAAGGAGGATTGATGGGTCCTTTGATGTCCATGCCCCAAGTTTCAAAAGGCCAGGACGCAGCAGTCGGATGAAGAAATTCTGACGGTTGATGAATAAAATCTGCATGTATTTGACAAGCTCCGCATTTCCTTGCATATTCGATGGCATCTGACACCATAGAGGGCCAGTAGTACCCCATTCGTCGGATGCGATCCTGTAGTTTAGGACCAGGTTGATGTGCTCCACAGACACCGTCGTGAGCTTCACGTAAAATTTGTTTTGGTTCATCACCAGCAAGACAACGTAGAAGAAGACCGTCATAAGTTCACCGATAAAGAGTCTTGGTAGTTTAATTGTAGTAGAATCAGAGAGACCGTCGTCGAACACTTGTAGCCTCCTTAGGATCTTCGGGGAGTATGTCGTGAACCACGAAGTCGATGAAAGGAGTTCTCCAGTCTTCATCGATAACGTTAACTTCAACAAAGTTGCTGAACTCAATATTACGATTGTTTTTAATGCAGAACAATTCTCGGTTAGAGATAACCACCACTTGCTGTCTTTTGATAGGGATGGCTAGGACAGCTGCAAGGTTGGCTAAGGCGTCTGCTTCAGTATTGCAAGCTCGACGAACATAGTCGATGAAGAAAGCTTTGAATGATGTAGCCATGTTGATCGCTGCTTCATGATAAGGTACCAGATCTTGATGTCGAACTTCATAGGTTCCTCTAACCTGATTGACAACTAGCTTAGAGTTGCCGTAGACTTCGAGATATTCGATATCCAATTGCTTGGCTAACTGAAGGCCGATGAGTAGAGCATTATACTCTGCTACATTGTTGGAACAGGGTTCATCTAGAGAGTAAGCTCTTTGGATGGTCAATCCATCTGGAGAAACAAGAAAAACTCCGACTCCTGCTACAATGGCACCATTTGGTCCAATTCTGGATGCACCATCGAAGAATAAATGCCAGGTCGAAAATTCTTCAGAGATCAGGTTGACTTCCAACGTCTCGTCCGAAATTTCATCGTAAAGCTTGGATGTTTCTGGTACGGGATGAGCCGCCAAGAAATCTGCCAACGCTTGACCTTTGACAGACTTTTGAGGAACATACACCATGTCATATTGGGCTAGAAGAATGGCCCATGTAGCCAGCCAAAAATTGAGTGTACTAGGCTTTTTCATGAGTACCCAAAGAGGGTTAACTCGAGATATGACATGAATAGTTTGACCGATGATATAATGCCTTGTCTTTTGAACAACGAACATAAGGGCTAGACATTCTTTTTCAACCGGACTATAACGGTGTTCAGCACCAATCATAGTACGACTGAGATAGTAGATGGCTTGTTCATGACCCTCTTTATTCTTTTGGGCGAGTAAAGCACCCAATGAATGGTCCATAGCACGGACGTACATTAAGAATGGAATGCCCGAGATTGGTGGCACCAAGACTGGTGGGTTCATGAGATATCGTTTGATGTCGTCGAATGCTTGTTGACATTCTTCAGTCCAAATAAAAGATACACCCTTCTTCATTAGTTGAGTGAATGGTCTGCAGCGTCCAGACAAGTTCGAAATAAATCTCCTGATGTACGCAAGTCGACCTTGGAACCCTCGTAGCTTTTTTAGGTTGCGTGGAGGACGCATCTCTTGAATGGCTTTGATCTTCTCGGGATCCGCATGTATACCCATAGAGGTAATGACGAAGCCGAGAAACTTACCACTAGAGACACCCAAGAATGACTTGGTAGGATTCATCTTGAGCTGATGTTGGCGCATGAGATTGAAGATTGTTCTCAAATCTTGGATGTGATCTTCTTTCAGACGACTTTTAACAGCAATATCGTCAACATAGCATTCGACTGTTTTACGAAGATGTTCTCTGAAAATAGTACTCATAGCCCGTTGGTAGGTTGCACCAGCGTTCTTGAGACCAAATGGCATCACTATGTAGCAATAGACTCCCCGAGGAGTGCGGAAGGATGTTTGTTTTTCATCTTCAGGATTCATCTTGATTTGATTGTATCCAGAGAATCCATCCATAAAAGATATTCGCTCGAACCCACAGGTATTGTCAATCATGACGTCCGTAATAGGGAGAGAAAATTCATCTTTTGGACATGCTTCATTAAGATCCCGAAAATCGATGCAGACTCGGACTTTGTCGGTTTTCTTCAGGACTGGAACAACGTTGGCTACCCAATCGGGATGTTGTTCTTCTCGAATAAAGCCACAAGCAATGAGCTTCTTGACTTCATCATCGATTGCGTCCATCATTTCAGGCTTGAATCGCCGTTGCTGCTGTTTGACTGGTTTAGCATTAGGCAGAATATTCAATTTGTGAGTAGCAATTTTGGGATCTAAACCTGGCATGTCTTCATAACTCCAGGCAAAGACATCGATGTATTCCTTAATAAGAAGGATCAACTCTTGTTTGTCTGCCTCTGGAAGATTCTTGCTGATGAATATTGGACGAGGTGACTCGCTTTCTCCTACATCAACTTGAACTAATTGATCTTCAGTAGGAGGTTCTCGTTGTTCGAAGCGGAGTACCCATTGGTTATCCATGTGTTGAGCCCAAGGATCTGTCTCAGGATTTTCTTCAACGTCCTCGTCATAGCTTTCTGGAAGTTCGGCGGAGACCATGTTAGAGGATACGACCAGCCGATGGACTTCACCGATGCTAGTGTCAGAATCCTATGATCTGGAATCGGAAGAATTAGAACGTTCTTCACTGTCGGAGTCGAAGACTGCTGGGGATAAAATTGGAGGAGAAGCATATCCGAGACCTTTCTTAGTCCTGCTGTAGTACATCTCTGACTTTCCTTTTGGAACAGTCGTACGAATAGGAGTTCGTCTACCTTTACCGTAATTGAGACCACTTTTGAAGTCATAGCCCATTTTTCGGATGATGTCTTTAGATTGTTGACTGTAATGACGGAGTTGGAGACGTCCTGTATCGTTACTCTTGCTATCATCCGTATAGCTGAATTGTTATTCTGGTCCTTTACTAAAAAGTATTGGACTCTCGCCTTTCTTTCGAGAAGGGACAATACGGTAAGAATCATCTGGATCTTCAAATGAGACTTCTGTTTGAAGAGATTGTACAACTCCCATTATAAATGATTGGAAGCTATCTAACATATCCAAATAGCATTTAGTATGATAATTAACATCAGTATACTGGAAAGTAGATGCCTTTTCATTGATCTGTACATTCGTATTTACAGCAGGACCTTTAGCCTTAGCAGGCTTGGTCAAATTGATTACAAGAGGAGGAGAAGAAGAACGTGGAGGTGGCTTGTTACGACGAAGGTCGACAACAAGTGGCTCAGAGGAGGTGAGCTCCCTTTTTTCCTTGTTGTGAGTTAAATCAACAATAAGCGGCTTAGAAGAAGTGAGCTGCTTTTTGTCCTTATTATGACGCAAGTCGATAACAAGTAGCTCAGAAGAGGTGAGCTCCCTTTGATTTTGATCGCCATCAACCGATTTCTTCTGAACTGGCAAGTGAATAGCCAGTGGTTTAGAAGATTGAGAATGAGAAACACGCCCTTTGACAGGTATGATTAGAATGTCATTGGGTGCTGCTTCTTGGTCTTCTTCAGTATCCATTGCCAATACCACTTTCATAAATTCCTCCTTATACATACGAGCGTCGTTGCAATACGTTTCGACACCCTTGAAAGGATAAAGGTCTGCAACTTCTTTGTGAACTTGTCCTTTATCATCAACATATTTAAAGCATTGATGAAGAGTCGATGGAACAATATTGTGTTCATGGAGGAAGGGTCTTCCCAGAAGAGCGTTATAAGAACAACCATGATTGTCGATGATATAAAAGGTCACCTTTGTGCGAAGATTGCCTATTTGGAGTTTTAGGCGAATCTTACCCAAAGGTTCACTCCTTCCTTGGTTGAATCCCAAGATAGTAGTAATTGTACTTGAAAGACTATGAACTGGTATCTTCAATGCGACCAACATTGTCTTTGGCATGATGCTGAGAGCAGACCCTGGATCTATCAAGATACGATCGACTTTTATTGAATCGACATATCCTGTATAGTAGAGAGGACGATCATGTCTATTATCCTCCAGTAGCATATCATCCTGAGTGAAAGTGATGTTTGGAATCAACTCCAAGACACTATGACAGTGACGGCAAGAGACTGGTTCTGATTCCGGCTTTTTGAGGAGAGTTAAGCAAGTTTCAGCCTGCATCAGAGCCTCACTTAAAGTCTCTCGAGTCTCTTTGGAAAGGTACAAGAGCTCAAAGATTGATAGCCTAGCCGGTGTATTGGCTAATTGAGCCAATATATCAAAGTTGTACGGCTTTTCAAGTCCTGTAGGAGATGATTTCTTCAGGGGTTTATCAAAGCGGACTTGTTGCTTGCCTTTGTCAGCCGTCGTTGGCTTGGGAGGAATAGGTATTACAACTGGTGAAGATGTAGAAGGGATCTCTTCAGTGGCAGCAGGTTGTGCTGAAGTAGGTTCAGAAGAAGAAGCAGGATTCTCTTGAGCTTCAGAATGATCTTTCAGATAGGCTTTTACTGATCTGGTGCTTAAAAGAATTTCCTCGTCAACTATGGGGTCAAAAGACACCATGTTACAAATCTTTGTCTTGCCTTTGGAGCGATCTTTCTTCTTAGAAGAAGAGGAAATCCTGAACTCTGGAGCAAGATCGGGATGAATCCACATAATTTTGCCGTTGTCAAGAGACAAGGGGACGAGACCTTCATTTGGTGGAGGAGGAAGATTCTTAATCTTAAGCGTAGCTTTGGGAATAGGAATAATGCCATGTTGTACCATCTGCGGAGGAAAGTCACCGAATTGGTCCGAAACCATATTTGCAGTCACGGTCTTCTCGTCTTGTTGCAGAGTAACGACACCAGCATTGACAAGCTCTTGAATTTTGCCCTTGAGCACGTAGCATGCTCGAGTGGGGTATCCAATGAACCTGTGGTAGATACAATATTTAGGATGATCAGTCTTACCGACTTCATCAGGTTTCTTTGGATCTGGGAGCTTAATCTTGTTGCTTTTGAGTAAGCAATCAAAAATACTTGCAGTGTCATTCTTGTCGAAGGAATATTCTACTTTCGGACGAGGTTCCCTCGGTTGCGGTACAGAAGGAGTGGAAGTGGATGTAGGCGAAGCTACATTAACAGTCAGAGACTCTTTACTCTTCAGATTGATGTTCAGAGTCTCCTTGTTCTTACGATTGTTCTGACGATTACCGCCACTTGAAGCCTGATGTTCATCCCGGTCGGGGTTAGACATTTGTATCCCTAACTGTTTGAACTTCTCAGCACTCACTTCCGCGGCTTTGGCGTTGACAATAAAGGATGGCCAATCTTGAAACTGAGTTGAGCCTGTCCACATGCTGATGATAGGCAAAAGATTTGCCTTACAGGTGTCTATGGTAACAGCCGCAGGAGTTCCTGGAGGCATTTTTAAGGCTTCACGGCGGAACCGTTCGATGAAACTCTCAGCAATTTTATTGTATTTCTGTTTGATTTTATTGAGGGCCGACATAGTAATGTCGTTGAATCCCTCATAGAATCGTTCCAGAAAGATTTGTTTGAGACCTGAGAAGGAAGTGATACAACCATCGGGCAAACTTCTATACCAATCATATGCTACGCCGGCTAAACAACCGACGAACACTCTGGTAAGAAGAGCGTCATTTGGTTGGAGTTGAACAGTCATTACCTCGAAATGATTGATGAATTGGCTTGGTGAGGTGCTGCCATCAAACAAAGAGATCGTTGGGATCTTGTACTTTGGCAGAAATGGGACTTCCTTCCATTCAACTGGATAGGACGGCTTGATCCCCAACCTTTGCAAGTTGTCTTTCTCTTTGAAGGCTTCGAACTGAGTTCGCAAGAGTTTGACAGCTTCATTGGCGTCTTCTAATGACGAAGAAGGAGCAGGTTGAGTCAGAGTAGTAGGAGGAGGAACAGCGTTGTAAGCACTACCCCCAGCCCCTGACTGACTGGGTGTAGTTTGAACTTGTACTTGTACAGGAGGCATTTGAGGAGACACTACCCCCAGTCCAGCATTGACAGGTACTGAAGATGCTATGATCTCCGGACTTGCAGCAGGTACAGTCGGTGGTGTGGCATGTTGTGCCACTATGATAGAATGCATACTAGCAACCATTTTAGCCATGGTCTTTAGCTTGTCTTCAAGTGCAGCGATTCGCTGTTCTTGATTTGCTGAGGTTGAAGCATCTTGATCTTCATTGACAACATACGCCGTGACTTCTCTTGGTACAGTGGAAGACACTGTCTGTTCAGAACTTTCGCTATATGCATCATAGTCGGAAAAAGAGTCGTCTCCTGACTGAGAGGTAGAAAGATAACTCGAAGGGTTTTGAGAAAGATTCCTTTGACCGATTGTATCTCGACTTCGGGAACGGGTATGTCGAAATACTCCTTCAGAAGATTCTTGAAGTAAATTCAAATACCGTTGGCTGGGTCGGCGAGGTTTGCCATGCTTAGAACATTTTCTACCCCCAGTGTCTCGGGAAGTCATGTTGACAGAAGTATACAAGACTTCATCTTCATCCTCAGACATCGTTTCAGATTTAGCAAAAGTCAAACGATCGAAGACAGATCACTTTGTTGTTTGACAACAACACTTGATGATGACTTTGTGATTGCAATGATGATGAGATGGTTGAACTGGAGGTGTTGCGACGTTGTCCCGCTTTTGCCTGAGATGTTCTCGGAGATCGGGAACAGCAGCAGGACGAGGAAAACTCTGAGGGATCTGTTCTTTGATAATGTTCGGAACATGATTCTGATTCTTCAAATGTTTAGTCCCTTGAGTGTACAGGGAAGTGCTCACTTCATTGGCATAAGTGTCAGGATTTTTGACCCTGGAAGTTTGTCTTTGATGTTTGATCTTCGGCATTGGTTGTTTGCGTTTTGCCGAAGTAGGCCTGTTGAGATAAGTCCTTAGATCTGCAAACTCACCCCCAGGGGTTTCTGTTTGAGACACCAGCAGTTTTCCCTGTCTTGAGCGGGATATTTTGAGAATTGGGAGGTCTTGGAATTCTGCTACCGGAGTAGGCAGAATACCTCTTTGGCCAGTACAAGTTCTCTTGTCATGAAGGAAAGAAGAATCCTTATTTGAAAGAGTTCTAGTACTGATTGGTGCAGAGGCACGTTCAGATTGATCTTCTACAGTAAAAACTGAAGAAGATTGAGAAAAGACCAAAGGGTCTTTTCCTTTGTTTTGGAAAGAAGGGTTAGCTAAAGAGTGTTTCCCTCTGTTGTCTTCCAAGTCATGAGACAAGGAAGTTTGAGAAAAGACCAATGGGCCTTTTTTTTTATTTTGAGGAGGAAGAGGAATAGCCAAAGGACTACCCCCAGTGGATTGCTTTGGAGCGACAGTGTGTTTGGGAGGAGGAACAGAGCTTTTCCCTTTATTATGAGAAGAAGAGAGTTTAGCCAAAAGGTTGTCACTCTTGGATTGCACAGGAGTAGCTTGCGCATGAATGGATGGCGCACTGGTTTTGGCCACAGAAACTGTGGTTTGCGCATCAGGAGTTCTTGCTACAGAGTGCTTAGGGTGGACTCTGGATGCTAGAGTATTGGTTTGCGCAGACAGATTGGCAGCCAATTGCGCCAGAGGCATAGGAGTCTTGCATTTAGCCAAGACAGCATATGAAGTACTCTGTATACTGGCAACAGCAGATTGCGCAGCAGTAGCAGAGTCAGATTGTGCAGCAGGCTTGGTGACAGAAGCCTTGGACTGCGCAGCAGTCTTGATGACAGACTACGCAGGAGTCTTGCCGGCAGCATCAATAGACTGTACAGCAGTCTTTGGGACCCACACTGGGCGCACTTTGCTTGTGGCAGAAGTGGTTGCAGTGCGAGGAGTGGTCTTGGAGGTGATCATGGCCTCGTAGGCTGTCTGGTTGATCTTCACAACCAGTGTCTTTTGCGTCTTTCCAATAGACGTTACGTCACATTGAGTTGTCACTTCCTCTCGGAGGAGAAAGTCGTCCCCAGCAGAGTCGCTATTTTGTTTGCAAAAATAAAAGTATGAAACTTTATTGATACAAACTTTTTAAAAGATTACAATTTGAATTCTGGGAATGGTACAATTTTAGGAATCCAATCTAGATGACGATTGCTTTATCCCTTGGGCGATGTGAACTCTGAAGACGAAGCCTCTGAAGTTGAAGACAACTCTGGAATTGAAGGCAAAAAAGCCTCAGAAGTTGAAGGCAAAAGCCTCGGAAGAATGCAGCAACACTTGGGCAAGAACTCCTGGACTCTCTGAACTTTAAAGTCTGATCTCTCTATGATCTGATCTCTGATCTCTGATCCTCTTGAATGGAGACTTGAAACTCTATTTATAGAGTTCTGGAAATAACTAACTTTTAGTTATTCTGGACTGCGCATGATGGATTGCGCAGCAGTTGGATAACGCAACAATGGACTGCGCAGGCAGTTGCTGGATCATGGGCCAACTGTCTTGAACACATGGCATCATTTGATTGAAATGCGCATGATCGTGCATAGACGGTTGCCACGTAATGAGCAATCGATGGCATGAATGCCACGTGTATTTTGTCATTTGTGTTGATAGAACGCGCACACTGAATTGCGCTGGCTTTGGATTGCGCAGACTTGGACTGCGTAGGAATGGATTGCGCTGCCAGCTGTCAGCCGTTCTCGAGCGTTGTGCGGCGCAATAAACGAACAGCCTCCTCGTTCTTCGTGCTGTCAGCTGTCAGGAAGATTTGATTGTGTCAGGTAATGATGATTTTTGCCACGTCAGCCTGCGCGCTTGGGAGTGTGCGCAGTCTAGTGTGCGCAATCTGAAGGATGCGCAATCTGATTTCTGCGCAGTTCATCTGAAAGTTGTATTTCTTGATTTTCTGACTTTGTTGATGTGTGCAACTTGATTTTTTAGGACCTACAACAACAATATAGAAAAATGCATGAAAAATACTGTGCAGTGGGCAAGGTATTCTTACCTGTAAAAGAGTCCAGCTCCTGTTGTGATACGGGTACAAAATCTGAATCCAAACCTATAAAATGTTTCAAAGAGCCTTAATAAATATATCGACATGCGTAAAACCCTATTTACGCTCCCCTTTGTATAAAGTTATTTCTATATATCTTAACCACGGAGAATTAATTAGCTATTAAGTCTTTTCTAATTATTACTTGTGTATTTCATACATAGGCCTAGATTTATTGTTATGTAATTTAACTAAAGGGAAAGGGTTTGTAACAAATTGACAATCATATGCTGTGCAAGACTAAACAGTGGTGGAGATGAGTTGGGTTGTTTATACTATTTATTTGTGAAGAGGATTCGTATGCAAATTGTCTCTTAATAAAGATGAGACCCCTACATGTCATTCATGAATCGTGTTAATAGTAGGGTTATATGCAGTTAAGAAGAAGATGAAGTTTTATGTAACATACCATTCAATTTAATACATGGGGAAAGTCTCCCAAGGTCGGCAAGAGAGAACAGTCCTATTGGAAAGAGAGCCTCTCTTTATCATGTTGTACTACATTAATATCTTATTTTATCATCCATTAATGATTGGAAAAGCAAAAGGGGGTTATGTGTAAATTTGTAGGGTATCCACAGTGGGTGAGCAACGGTTCGGTTCGGTTTAAACCGAACCGTATATATGAAAATCGAAATAACCGTAAACGTACTTCTCAAAACCGAAAACCGAATCGTTTTTATAAAAACCGAACAAAACCGAACCGAATTAATTCGGTTCGGTTTTCGGTCGGTTCGGTTTCATAGGCCAATGTGTCGGACCTTCAATTTTTAGCAAAATATGCCTATTTAAATAACAATTTATTTTAAAAATATGGTATTATTGTATTAATGAATTATATATTACATAGTGTGAAAAATATCAGTATATATATAGATTGAGGGTAGAGAGAGAGCGCTCAAAAAACTACCGACAGAGAATAAGAGGAGAGTGCCATCGGCTAAGGGTTACAAAATATTAGTATATGTAGATTGAGGATAGTTTGATAAATTATTAAATCTAAATCGGTTTTCGGTTCGGTTCGGTTCGGTTATCCGGATCAAGAACCGAAAACCGAATCGTTATTTTAAAATTTTAAATTTTCAAACCGAAAACTGAACCGATAACCGAAAAGTCGAACCGTTTGTCATATTTCGGTTCGGTTCGGTTCGGTTTTCGGTTTTCAACCGTTACATGCTCACCCCTAATCCACACTCCATATCGCAGACCCTCTACAGGAGGGTTTATATGCAACCTTGTGCAACCAATAATTAACCCTTCCTAGAAAGATAGGGTAGTCACATGTTCCTTCTCGGTTTTGGCTCTTATTAGTTAGCCTATGGTGTTTTACCAAATGAGGAGGGCTCATATGAAAATAAACCACACCTTTTTGGTTTGGTACAGTCAGAGTAATAAAGCATGGCCATGTAGATATGGTGTGCACGTGGGTGTTCATGACTTGTTGGGAAATATTGTGTGCTTCTTCCTATATCACTTCTTCTTCCTATATATATATATATATATATATATATATATATATATATATATATATATGAAAATATGTTATATATTTTTATATATATGGGAAATATATATATATATATATATATTTTCTATATATATATATATTTCCTATATATATATATTTCCCATATATATAAAAATATATAATATATTTTCATATATATATATATATATATATATATATATATATATATATATATATATATATATATATATATATAGGAAAATATATATTTATTTCTAACAAATATATATATATATATATATATATATATATATATATATATATATATATATATATATATATATATATGTTGGGTTTTTAGCCTTTAGTTTTGGTTTTTAGTCCCACATCGGCTAGAAAGGAATGTGTATCTCCATATATATGAGTCTTTGCTCTTTATGGAGATGCACATGTAGTGCACATGGGTGTGTGCCATGTGGGATTAATTATTAATGGTATAAAGGCTTAATCAACAATTAATAAGCTGTAAGCTTTTTGCTCTTGGAAATTTATTTCCATGGAGCTAAGCTCCTACGGAGCTTAGCGACTCGGACTCGGACTCGGACTCGGGCTCGGGCTCGGACTCGGGCTCAAGGGCTCATGAGGCGTAATGTGGCGTTTTGTTGGCGCACTTTGCACTTAGCACGTCAGCATCGTCGCTAGGCGCATAGTGCTTTCTCTCCTCTCTCTCAGTGTTGGAGAAATCAGAATTCCAGAGAGAAAACTCTAAGTGTTCTTTAACACAATAGAGTAGTGAGCGTGTTTTTTAACACAAACACTAGTACTTTTTAGTACGCGTGGGTTCTGTTACTTCAGAAACAGAGAGAAGAGTAGAGCCATTGCCAGAGGAGTTCGCCGTCTTCCGAGGAGTCAAAAGAGCAGGAGTGTTCCAAGGTTTTCCGTCAACCTTGCTGGTTCCTGGAAGCTGTTCGCAGAGGGCGAATAAAGCTTTGAGCAACGGTGATCATTCACCCCAGCAATTCCATCTCTCGCCTGTCACCCTTCTGTTGCCTTTAGCAGTTCTGTCAGTATCTTCTTTTTAGAAGGCACTACTGCCAGTTTGCTACGATCACGAAAATCTCTTTAGATTATTCGTGAATTACGATATCTTTTTAGATCTCGTAATTTGCAGAATCCTTCTGGATCTCTGTTGCAAAACCTTCTTTAAGGAATTGCATTTGAAACATTGTCTTTACAACTGTTTCAGTTTCTGTATTTTCCATCGAAAAGCGTGCCCCGACGTTCCCGGCAATAACAATCTCAAAGCTTTATTGCTACGATGGAAAATATTAATGCTTCACTCCTCAATACTGACTTTTGCAAATTAGAAAATTTTGATGGAGAGCATTATCAAGTCTGGAAGAGGAAGGTTTATCTCACTCTTCAACTTAGAGACGTTGATCATGTATTGCTTGAAGAGGAACCTACTGTTCCAGATACAGGGTCTGCTACCGCAATCACTGCGGCTACTAAACTTCAGGCCAAGTGGAGAAGGGAAAATAGCATTTGCAGGTTGCTTATCCTGAATGCTATGGAGAATTCTCTAGCAGAATCCTACAGTAAGAAACCAATTGCCAGAGACATATGGGAGTCTCTGGAAAAACTGTACGAAGAAGACAAGAACAGGAGCAAAATATTTGTGGTTAAAAAATATCACAAATGGCTCTTTGAGGACGAGAAGTCCATGCTGCCGCAAGTCAAAGAATTTCTGAAGTTGCGACAGAAATTGTAAGACGAGGCTATGCCCCTCCCCGACAAGTTTGTTGTTGGAGGGATTGTCTCAAAGCTACCCGCTGGGTGGAGCAAGTTCTATGCAAACATGCATAGGAAGAAGTTGGAGATCACCCTTGAAGATCTCCTACAGAAAATCTATGTTGAGGACCAGATGCGGGCTCAACTGAAGGTGGACACACTGTCCAAGCAATTAGCTAACGCCAATCTGGTTCAGACCAAGGAACCAAAGGGAAAAGGAAAGCGTGCAGATTTTCAGAAGAAGAAGAAGAACCCTAACAACTTGAATGTTAAGGGAACTTCTTTCAAGTCAAAGAAATCTAAGGCAAAGATGTCTTGTTTCAAGTGTGGCCAGTTGGGCCATTTTAAAAGTGAATGCACAGCACCGGCCAAGAAATCAGAGCAAGGTGAGCCTAGCAAAGTCTCAATGATTACTGATGTAATTGCTATGATTGGACAGGTTGATGCTGTAGGATCTGATTCAGACTGGTGGGTAGATACTGGAGCCACCTGCCATGTCTGTTCCAGTAAGGAGTGGTTCACCACCTACACACCCACTTCTGAAGCGGTTGTGATGGCGAACCAAGCACAAGCTGAAGTTCTAGGGATCGGGACGGTTATTCTGAAGCTGACTTCTGGCAAGTCTCTGACGCTTCAAGGCGTGAAGCACGTACCTGCTATCGCCAAGAACCTGATCTCGGGAGGCTTACTCTGCAATGCAGGCCTCAGGATGGACATCAATACTGGTCAGATGGTGATGTCTATCAAGGGAACATATTTCGGGAAAGCTTTTTATACCGAAGGAATGTTCAAGATTCAGCTTGTAAATCAGTCCAATGTAATTAATGTAATTAATGAAATCACTCCTTCTGCTTATACTCTTGAGTTGTGGCATAATAGGCTAGGACATGTTCATTGTAAACGAATAAACAGAATGTCTAGTCTAGGACTTATCTCCAAGTGTGGGGGTAAGGTAGAGAAATGTGAAGTTTGTGCTCAAACGAAGATCACAAGGAAACCCTTTCCTCGGGTTAATCGAAGTATAGATCTTCTGGAGTTGGTACACTCAGATATCTGTGACTTCAAACAGTTCTCTACAAAGGCCGGGATGAAGTATTTCATAACCTTCATCGACGACTTCTCAAAGTATGCGTTCGTCTACTTGCTGAAGGCTAAAGACGAAGCATTCGAGAAGTTCAAGGAGTTCAGAGCCGAAGCTGAGCGGCAGACTGGACAACAACTCAAAAGGATAAGAAGTGATCGAGGTGGGGAGTACAGGTCTCATAAATTCGCATCGTTCTGTAAGAAACATGGAATTGTCAATGAGACTACGGCTCCGTACTCTCCTCAATCAAACGGAGTAGCTGAGAGGAAGAACAGGACGTTGACAGAAATAATAAATTCAATGTTGTTGACTGATGGCCTTCCTAAGTGCTACTGGGGAGAAGCTGCATTGACGGCCACTTATATTCTAAATAGAGTGCCTCATGCAACTTCAGACGTTACTCCTCATGAACTCTGGTTCAAGGTCAGACCTAACTTGAATGTCATTCGAGTGTGGGGGTGTCTGGCATATGTCAAGCTTCCAGATCTAAAGATTCAGAAACTTGGGACAAGGACTACAAAGACGATCTTCTTGGGGTATGCCGAGAAGAGTGATGCTCGGAGATTTCTTGATATTGAGTCAAGTCATATCATTGAATCTCGCGATGCAGAATATTTTGAAGACAAGTTTGTAAGGCACAAGAATATTGTTCTTCCGGATGTTCCGGAGAATAATGAGGGTATACAAAAAACTGAAGTCTTCAATGAAGATGTGGTCCAAGAAGATGTTGTTGTTGAAACAACGGTTGAACCAGAACAAGCTGAGCCGTCAGCTAAGCGTGTGAGGAGGCCGAAGGACTTCGGAAGTGACTTTGTCACCTATCATGTGGAAGCAGATCCGCTTACCTATGATGAGGCGATGAAGACCAGAGACACAGTTTTCTGGAAGGAGGCGATTGACAATGAGATTGATTCCATCACCTCAAATAACACTTGGGTGTTGGTTGATCTTCCTGAAGGAGCGAAACCCATCGGATGCAAATGGATCTTCAAGAAGAAGATGAAAGCAGACGGAACTATTGACAAGTTCAAGGCTAGGTTGGTAGCCAAGGGGTTTTCTCAGAAGCAGGGGATTGACTACTTTGACACATATGCTCCAGTAGTCCGGATGACCACCATCAGAATGTTGATTATTCTCGCAGCAATAAATAAGATGGTATACATCAGATGGATGTGAATACGGCTTTCCTAAATGGCGAGCTGACCGAAGAGATTTACATGTAACAGCCAGAGGGATTTGTCATCAGAGGTCTTGAAGACAAAGTCTGCAAGTTGGTGAAATCCTTGTACGGTCTTAAACAGGCTCCCAAGATGTGGCATGAGAAATTTGACAAAGTTATAAGGTCAAATGGCTTCATGGTCAGCGATACGGACAAGTGTGTTTACACGAAGTTCGCTGATGGAAGAGGTGTGATCGTTTGTCTGTACGTGGATGACATGCTTATCCTAGGTACGGATATTAGATGTGTCACGAAGACAAAGAAATTTATCTCAAACAAGTTCAGTATAAAGGACTTGGGGGAAGCTGATGTGATCTTAGGGATCAAGATCATCCGGACAGACACTGGACTAGCGCTGTCACAGTCTCATTATATTGAGAAAATGATCACTCATTATGGGTTTCGGGATCTTCCAGGGTTCGATACGCCGTACAGGTGTGATCTGAAGCTGAAGCCTAATTCAAGGGAAAGCGTCAGGTAGCTGGAGTATGCAAGCGTAATCGGGAGTTTGATGTATGCTACTACTGCCACAAGGCCTGACATAGCTTTCGCCGTAGGAATGCTGAGTCGTTTTACGAGCAATCCAGGTGCTGAACACTGGAAAGCTGTGGAACGGGTTATGAGATATCTCAAGAAGACTCAGACATATGCACTGTACTACAGCAGAGATCCGTCGGTAGTGGAAGAGCGAGAGGTCCACAGGTGGATACATTTTCACAATGGATGGAGCTGCTATATCGTAGAAGTCGAAGAAGCAGACTATGCTCTCGCGGTCATCCATGGAATCTGAGTTCTTTGCACTTGATACCGTAGCCGAGGAAGCAGAATGGCTTCGAGAGCTCATGTATGATCTTCCAGTGGTTGGGGCACAAATACCGGCGATACCGATATACTGCGACAACCAGGTGACTGCGGCGGTGGCATCAAATGACCTTTTCAACGGGAAGAATAGGACTATGCGGTTGAAGCACAGGGCAGTACACGATCTTATCAAGAGAGGTATTATTGCAGTAATTGATGTTCGGAGTCAGGAGAACCTGGCGGATCCGTTCACCAAGGGCCTCAAGCGCCAGCTGGTCGATGACACAGCTTGTAAAATAGGCTTGAAGGCATTCTGATATTGTATTATTGTATTCCTACCATAAAGTTTTATGCTATTAGTTCAAAAATTTATCTACTAGGCATCTAGCTTTTGGTTCAAGGGAGGACCACTAATCGGAAGAATATCAGGAACGGTGGGTACATGTTCTATTGGGCATGGAGAGGTTACGGACCTATAACCACTGTTGTCTACTGTTGTTTTCTGCGGAAAACAGGTCCTGTGAAAGGTTGGCTTAAATGCCTTAATGAGTTCTCAGGCATTTGGAATGTCTGGTATGCTTTACAGGAAGCATGGTAGCACAACACTACAAGGAGTGTGACTCCATGCTATGTGTGGCGGTGACTCCACCATGAGGTTCTCGAAGGAGGTAAAGCCTCGGCTATGTTAGCCAAGTCACAGCGGCATAGCACCGCAAATAGGCAGTTGGCCTAATGCTGTATATTGAATTAAAGAGGGATGTAGTCAGCACTACAAAGAGGAGGTATTCCTCATGTTACGGGTGGCACGACACCACAATGAGGTAAACCCGGCTAGGGATAAAGCCTCGGCCTTGCATGCCATGTCGTAGCGGCGTAACACCGCACAGAAGCGTAAGGCTTCATGCTGGGTAGTTTGGCACTACAAAGGGGCTAGACCTCATGCTACGGGTAGTATGATACTACGATTAGGTTCCCGGTGATTCGGGGTAAGGTCCTCGGCTTAAGGCCATGTCATAGCGGCGTAGCACCGCAAAGGAAGCGTTGGACGCTTTATGCCATGTCTCTTTAATAAAGAACTCACCTATAGTGTATGGACAAAGAGATATCAGGCCGTCTCTTGAGGGTAAACTTGTAGACGCCCAATATTATACACTGAAACCAGGCTGGCACACGGCCTTAAATGTGCAGCCAGAAGTACATGTAACTACATTATGTGAGTGGAAAGAATTTCAGCTATGATGCAGAATTCAAGGCTTAGTCCATTCTTGTATTATAGTTTGATTTTTGACTCACGTGGGAAGATTCAAGTCTTAAGTGGCATCTATCCTAAGAACATAATGGACAGTTACTGTGGGGAACACTCGTACTCATATATATAGAGATATGTGGGGGATTGTTGGGTTTTTAGCCTTTAGTTTTGGTTTTTAGTCCCACATCGGCTAGAAAGGAATGTGTATCTCCATATATATGAGTCTTTGCTCTTTATGGAGATGCACATGTAGTGCACATGGGTGTGTGCCATGTGGGATTAATTATTAATGGTATAAAGGCTTAATCAACAATTAATAAGCTGTAAGCTTTTTGCTCTTGGAAATTTATTTCCATGGAGCTAAGCTCCTACGGAGCTTAGCGACTCGGACTCGGACTCGGACTCGGGCTCGGGCTCGGACTCGGGCTCAAGGGCTCATGAGGCGTAATGTGGCATTTTGTTGGCGCACTTTGCACTTAGCACGTCAGCATTGTCGCTAGGCGCATAGTGCGCTTAAGTTGCGCTCGTTGCGTGAGCCACTTGCGCGACCACGTTGTGCGGCCCGTTACGCGAGCCCAGTTACGCTGGCCCAGTTACGCTGGCCCAGTTACGCAGCCCAGTACGCAGCCCAGTACGCCCAGTACGTGCAGTGTGCGCAGCGTGCGTAGAGTGCACAGTGTGCGCAACGTACGTAGTGTGCGTAGAGTGCGTATGTGCGTATGGCTGGCTGCATATTAGAGCGGGAACGGTTGCAGCAGTTGCTGCACTTTCAGGAGTGGTTCAGCCACTACCCTGAAGTTCAGGCAACTGCTTGGCAACCGCCCCGTGCGCTATATATGCAGGTTCTCTCCTCTCTCTCAGTGTTGGAGAAATCAGAATTCCAGAGAGAAAACTCTAAGTGTTCTTTAACACAACAGAGTAGTGAGCGTGTTTTTTAACACAAACACTAGTACTTTTTAGTACGCGTGGGTTCTGTTACTTCAGAAACAGAGAGAAGAGTAGAGCCATTGCCAGAGGAGTTCGTCGTCTTCCGAGGAGTCAGAAGAGCAGGAGTGTTCCAAGGTTTTTCGTCAACCTTGCTGGTTCCTGGAAGCTGTTCGCAGAGGACGAATAAAGCTTTGAGCAACGGTGATCATTCACCCCAGCAATTCCATCTCTCGCTTGTCACCCTTCTGTTGCCTTTAGCAGTTCTGTCAGTATCTTCTTTTTAGAAGGCACTACTGCCAGTTTGCTACGATCACGAAAATCTCTTTAGATTATTCGTGAATTACGATATCTTTTTAGATCTCGTAATTTGCAGAATCCTTCTGGATCTCTGTTGCAAAACCTTCTTTAAGGAATTGCATTTGAAACATTGTCTTTACAACTGTTTCAGTTTCTGTATTTTCCATCGAAAAGCGTGTCCCGGCGTTCCCGACAATAACAATATATTTGTTAGAGAAAAAAAAAATATATATATATATATATATATCTAACAAGTGTGGGGTCTTCTCCCAACCGTGAACAGTGCATAAATTTCTTCTTCTTCTTCCTTTCATGTACAGTGATATGTGAAAGCAAATTTCTTACTCTACGTTAACACATATGATGAGATTGTGAGTAACTTACTATTTTAAAATTCTAGCTACGGTGGCTTCTCTACAAGTGTAGATAACCACTGCTAGAGATCTTCCTCTTCTTCTTCTTGACTTTGAAATAGATGGAGCTCTCGGTCGGTGTCGGGGTTGACTCGTCTCCGTCAACAGATTTGAATACCCTCGAGATTAAGTCGACGGCTCCAATCGAGTTGACGAGGCTACTGCTCGGTTCACTGTTTCGTCGAAGCGTAGTCGCCACCGAGCACGCGTTGGGAGGGGGCTCCGGGGTCAGGTTCCTGACGCAAGGGGCTGGCGGCAATAGGGGTATTCTCTTGATTGGTTATGAAGAGAAGGATGAAGAAGTCGAAGATTGGATCTGGTTGCTAGCGGCTGATGGTATTCCTCTAGAATACCACGGTTTTTTTTTGTATATGCAGAGTTTATACATTTATATAGGGTGTATGGGCCAGCCAACTAATATCAGGCTTAGAATTCGATCAGGACTAGTTTGAGTTGCGGCTAGGGTTCAACTAGAGAAGAAAATGGTAGTATGCCTTTAGGCTTGAGCCCAACAAAAGGAATCTGTATTTAATTTCATTTGGACTCCAAAAATATATGGTGATTGGCTGAATCAAGTGTGAGAGGGAGAGATCATTTATATACAAATCTTAATGATAGCAATAACTTATTCATAGCAACAGTAATTATAAAAACCTAATAATAATAATAATAGTAGTAGTAATTAACAGAAGTGGAATCCTATAATAATGTTGTATTATTTCAATAAGATTCAATATTATTAAAAATAAAATAAAATGAATATCTAAATTGAAATCATGAAAAATTCAATTAGATTGTTGAAATGAAATGCAAACTAGGGATTATTAATTATAAATAAAAGTAAATATTAAAGAGGGGTCTCACATCCTACCCACTTTAGAAAAATTTTGTCCTCAAAATTAAGATCAGAGGAGCGATAAGCTACATCGTTCTAAATGGACATTTACATGGGGAGGGTACTAACGATTTAAACGAATGAAATTTTATGAGATTCTAAAGAGCAATGATAATTAAATTAAGGCAAGGATAATGAGCAAAAAAACATGAGTTTTGAGTAACCCAAAGAAAAGTGTTATTTGGTCGTGGATAACTGTAATTTGTCTAGTGCTTAAATAACAATGAAGCATGGGCAACCATCTAGTTGGAGGAGGGCCTTCAATCTTTTGATTCCTTCTTACACTTCCATCACCGCAACAATCTTCTAGATAATCCAAGTATATAGCTACCCTATTCTAGATAGGTATCTAACAAGCATAAATAATAATTTTATCATCATGTTCATCCATAACTGCTTAATTATACTAATTTACCTTCTCGCCTAAATCATTGCTAATTAGTACGTAGCGGCACGTCGTTCTGGGCAATCTCGGGCCTTGTGTTGGTTGGATCCACAAACTAAACATCTTCCAAAGTTGAGGTAGAAATCTTTAACAATATGGCATGTCTTGCCACAAAAGTGACAAATAACACTCTTTCTATGATGGTATGGAGCTTCTCCCTGTTGTTGTTGTATGGGGTGTCTCTCCGGTCCTCTTGATGGTGCTCTAGCTGCTGCTGTTGCTGGCTGGGGACGAGGCTGCTGGTGATACTGTTGTGCTGAGGTCTTTCCTGGAAAATAGGGACGCTTCGCCAGTCCTGCTTGGCTGCTACCTCCTCTATATACATCTCATTCTCTCTTTTGCTTGCTATTCAACTCTTTCTCTACCACCTGTGCGACCTTCAAGATCCCTTCGTAGGTTATGGCTTGGCTGGTGGCGATGGCTAGGTGAATCTCATGTGCTAATCCCTTCTTGAACTTCTTGGCTTTGCCTTCAGGGGTCATGCTATGTAAGAAATAGCTAAGGCAGGAAAACTCTGCGGTATACTCGTCGATGGTGAGATTGCCCTGCTCTAGGCTCTCGAACTCGCTCTCCAACTCCTCTCGGGCTACATTGGGATAGAACTTTTTCTTTAACAGCTCCTTGAACTCTTTCCAAGTCACGTTTGGTGCGGTAAATCGGGGCTCATCTCTATACCATGTGTGGGCGATGTCGTAAAGCTACATGCTGGTTAACTCGATCTTCAGGTCTTCAGGAACTTGAGCCATCTGAAGATATCGACCCACGTTCTCTAACCACTCATCCACGTAGAGAACCCCTTCCGTCCCATTGAATTCACTAGGTCTAAGGTCTACGAAATTCTTGGAAGTTCCAGGGTGCGGTCGGGGAACATCTCTAGTCTGAAGAGCCTCTCTCAAAGTGTCGCAAAATATATTGGCCTGCTCTGTCTAGGAAGTGATGAGCTGCTGGAAGATCCCAAGGAGCATAACATTGTCACAGCGCAGGTGCTGGAGGCAGGACGTGTGATGGATGTTGAACAGGTGCTGGTGGAAGAACTGGTGCTGATGGCAGAGTCAGCATAAAAAAATTGGAAAGGCAGTGGAATGTCGTCTCGACAAAACCTCGAGGTCTGAGGCTGTGACGTCTCGCCCAGATAAGTAAACTGGCTTTCGTGTGTCGGTGGGGTCCCGTTCGAGGAAGATCTGCTTGCAGTAGATGGGGTGTTCAGGGGAACGACGTTCCTGTCTTGAGAACCATTTAACTGCAACAAAAGAAAACGTTTAGTCGCTGAAGAATTTCAAGCAGGATGCAAGTCAAGGATTCAACGAAAATCAAGGATAGAGATCAATAATGTGTGAAGGCATGTGGATGAGATCCTAAGAGTCTAATCCTATTTGTAGGCTCACGTCGGTACAGTAACGTAACCGAAGTAATTAACATAGACATGTATGGGCCACCAAAAAACTTGTCACGACCCGCACCCGCTTTTCGGATAGGAGACTGTGTCCAAGTCCAGCCTACGCCGCAGTATTGACGGTAGAACGCTGTCTAGAATACACAAATCACAAAAGTCTAGAATTAACATGGCAATCTATATCTCATCCACAGAAATCAGAAGATATAACTAACTCAAATGAGTAACGCATAAACCAGAAGGACTGAATAATGAATGATAATATAAAATAAAGTATCCAGTTATCAAGAGGATAAGTCACGTCCGGTAGAGACACATCCATTACCAGTAGACGGAAGTAAAAGAGAGACATGAAAATAAAAAAACAAGGTCCAACTATGCTAAGCATCAATGGCATCATCAGCTGCAGTAGTACGGTGACGCGGCTCATACACCTGCTTGTCTACACCTTGATCAACCTCAGCTAAACCTGGAGAGATCACCAGGTCCTCAGGAGACTAACAAGACACATAAAAACATGCCCAGCTATAGTATAACATGCACAAAGAAAATGATAGAAATAGAACACTGTACTTCTATACGAAATACATGACAATGCAACATCAAGGACAATGTTCAAACTTAGGCTAACAGACAGGGGTACCATGACAACCGCAGCTCATCCGATACTAACGGCCAATAGATATACACAATCGCATCTTATTCGAGATTAACGAACAACAGAGTATCACAACCATAGCACGAAATTAACGGCCAACAAAATCATCAACACAACCGAAGCTCATCAGAACTATCGGCCAACAGAATAATATCATATAGCCCGCATGCCTAGTAATTGTCCTCTCTGTCTCAATGAGCTATACACGGATGTCCAGTCAAGTCAACTCAAGAAAAGTACAGGTAACAGATAAAGACATACCAATGAATGTGGCACAGGACGTAGCAACACTATCATGATATATACATGGAATAGTAGGGATATATAGGATAAAGACAATAAGGTACCAGCACGTAAAATAAGAAAAATATTAATGGCAAGAACATAAGAAGCATGTAATCAAATATGGCAGGAAGGAACAACAATATAGAAAATTGCATGAAAATACTGTACAGTGGGTAAGGTATACTTGCATGTAGAAGAGTGTAGCTCCTGTTGTGATACGGGTGCAAAATCTGAATCCAAACATAGAAAATGTTTCAAAGAACCTTAATAAATATATTGACATGCGTAAAAACCTATTTACGCTCCCCTTCGTATAAAGTTATTTCTACATATCTTAACCATGGAGAATTAATTAGCTATTAAGTCTTTTCTAATTATTACTTGTATATTTCATACATAGGCCTAGATATTATTGTTATGTAATTTAACTAAAGGGAAAGGGTTTGTAATAAATTAACAATCAAATGTTGTGCAAGACTAAACAATGGTGGAGATGAGTTGGGTTGTTTGTACCCTTGTTAGCAATCACCCGAATAAAACTCGTATTATACGCGAATTTTTCCGTATCTTTCATAAACGTATAATACTTGCGTATTTTTGACAGATCTAAATCAGTACGTAAATTTTAAGCATGCGAAGTTTTAAACGTGTTCTGTATAAATTATTGAAAAGTTTGGCACAAAAAACGTGTTGGGAACCTATTTAATTAACCAAATTTGACGACATATTTAAGAATGTGAAGTTTCTAGCCTAAATATTTTCATTTTGAGAATATTTGACCGAATTTTTGAACGTATTTTATTTGCACTGAGCCGATTTATACTCGTACTTTTGCCGTCCTGAATTTTTTCCGTTTGTCCGAATTGCTAACAAGGGTTTGTACTATTGATTTGTGGAGAGGATTCGTATGCAAAATGTCACTTAATAAAGATGAGACCCCCACATGTCCTTTATGAATAGTGTTAATAGTAGGGTTATATGCAATTAAGAAGAAGAGGACATACCATTAAATTTAATGCATTGGGAAAGACTCCCTAGGTCGGCAAGAGAGAACAGTACTATTAGAATGAGAGCCTCTCTTTATTATGTTGTACTACATTAATATCTTATTTTATCATCCATTAATGATTGGAAAAGCAAAAGGGGGTTATGTGTAAATTTGTAGGGTATCCATACTCCACATGGCAGACCCTCCACAGGAGGGTTTATATGCAACCTTGTGCAACCAATAATTAACCCTTCCTAGAAAGAGAGGGTAGTCGCATGTTTCTTCTCGGTTTTGGCTCTTATTAGTTAGCCTATGGTATTTTACCAAATGAGGACGGCTCATATGAAAATAAACCACACCTTTTTGGTTTGGTACAGTCGGAGTAATAAAGCATGGCCATGTATATAAGGTGTGCACGTGGGTGTTCATGACTTACTTGGGAAATATTGTGTGCTTCTTCCTATATCACTTCTTCTTCCTACATATATATATTTCTCTAACAAGTGTGGGGTCTTCTCCCAACTGTGAACAGTGCTTAATTTTTTTCTTCTTTTTTCCTTTCATGTACAGGGATATGTGAAAGCAAATTTCTTACTCTACGTTGACACATATTATGAGATTGTGAGTAACTTACTATTTTAAAATTCCAGCTATGGTGGCTTCTCCACAAGTGTAGAGAACCTCTGCTATAGATCTTCCTCTTCTTCTTCTTGACTTTGAAACAGATGAGCTCTCGGTCAGTGTCGGGTTTGACTCATCTCCGTCAACAGGTTTGAATACCCTCGAGATTAAGTCAACGGCTATAATCGAGTTGACGAGGCCACTGCTCGGTTCACTATTTCGTCGAAGCGTAGCCGCCGCCGAGCACGCATTGGAAGGGGGCTCCAGGTCGGGTTACAGTCGTGAGGGGCTGGCGACAATAGGGGTATTCTCTTGATTGCTTATGAAGAGAAGGATGAAGAAGTCGAAGATTGGCTCTGGTTGCTAGCGGCTGATGGTATTCCTCTAGAATACTAGTTTTTTTGTATATACAGAGTTTATACATTTGTATAGGGTGTATGGGCCGGCCAACTAATACAAGGCTTAGAATTCGTTCAGGACTAGTTTGAGTTGCGTCTACGGTTCAATTAGAGTAGAAAATGGTAGTATGCCTTTGGGCTTGGGCCCAGCAAAAGGAATCTGGATTTAATTTCATTGGGACTCCAAAAATATATGGTGATTGGCTGAATCATGTGTGAGAGGGAGAGATCATTTATATACAAATCTTAATGATAGCAATAACTTATTCATAGCAACAGTAATTATAAAACCTAATAATAGTAATAGTAGTAGTAGTAGTAATTAATAGAAGTGGAATCCTATAATATTGTTGTATTATTTCAATAAAATTCAATATTATTAAAAATAAAATAAAATTGAATATCTATATTGAAATCATGAAAAATTCAATTAGATTGTTGAAATGAAATGCAAACTAGGAATTATTAATTGTAAATAAAAGGAAATATTAAGGAGGGGTCTCACACATAGCCTTTCTGAATTCCATGGTGGTCTTGGCTCTTGCTCTTGACCGTATGACACTAACAAAACTATCAGACAAATTGAAGCCTTCGAAGAAGGGCTTGGTCGAAGAATATATGTTCGCATATGTATATAACATACGCGGGCCCGCTTCAAAAGTAGCAGAGGGCATTGAGAATGTAGCCTTAGTGCCCCTGGAACTATAATACCTTCAACCTCTAGCACCATCGATCAAATAGCCGGAGGCTTTTAGGCATGAGGTTGCATTCCCGACCTGCATTTGATTATAGCCGAATTGGTGGGCAAATTGACTAGGCAGATACGGCTCCAGATAACACACACCCTCGAACCGATATACTAGGTGAAAGGGTATGATCATCTTCACCCACATAAAAGCAGCTGGAGGTGGATGAGCACCCATAGGCTTCAAGTCCATGAGCAGAGGAGGAAGATTCTCAGTTCCAGAAGGTGGAGGAACGCAATAGAACCTCCATTCAGAACCCATCGGCAATCAGTAAGGGTGTTTACTTTCCACCGAGATGTGGAATAACGTCTGATGAAGTCCCCTCCTACGACACCTAGAGCCAGATCCATCAGAATAGGATTGTGTAGCAGCAACCGGCCGAACAAATAAGTATACGGCATCTCAGTACGAAGAAACTCATCTCGAGTGTTGGGATCCGTCATCATTGAATTTGTGAAGGAGCGAAGACCTGCGTTCAACCGGCAAGTCATCGCAGAAAAAATGTCCATCTTGTGTCCAAATACTAAATGCACATGTCACGTCCCAGAACCAGAATACTGGAAAGTAGGGGCGAAACAAAGCCAGCTACGTGTATTAGAGTACGCTAGTACCCCAATATACGATAAAAGCTGTCTAGAAGACAAGTGGGAAGACTCTAGCATGCCACTGACGACTCCTATGGTCGAACAAATCCTATCTCAATCCAACAACAACAAGTATCAAGAGTATATCACATATGAAAGTAAAGAGGCGTCCCAAAATACTATATCATACATGATCATGAAGCTAGTGAATACAAAATGCTACACTAGCAAAGTACCAATATACATGATCACTATATCAGTCTAGATCTAATATAATACATCATATTGACCGAAGTCTGAGAAAGTCTCAAAATAATAGGGCTAACACATGCCCTAGCTAACACCACCAAAATGAAATGAACCGCAAGTGGTAAGAAGAGGGAACCCACTCGCGAGGAGGAACAACCGCAGATCTAAGCAGGCGACGGGTCATCCAGAGAAAGGTATGGAGAATCCTCGGGCTCCAGCGGTAAATCTGGCCAAACAAAACCAGTGGGGTCAGGCCCCAAATAGCAAGTACCACAAGGAAGCTCGAGGTGCACGACAAAACCCAACAACAACACAATAACATAATGACAGAAGTAAATAAATACGGGTCGAGACTAGTGCGGGTACCAATGCACGTATCTCAAGAATATAAATGACTGAATGGAAATACTGAATAATATAGCTATGGAACAGAATAATCCGATGAGCAACAAGGGGTTTAGGAACTACTAGGAATCGGAGCTACAACCCTTAAACCAAACAAGGACCGGGGTTACAGATCTTTTCCCTAGCAGAACATAGCCTCTGGCCACTCACTGACACAAGAGCATATAAGGTAACACACAATCAAAAGTGCACGGCCAATCATTACCTACGGCTTGCTATCATTAACTAGCTAGGGTTATCACAATCCTAATTACTAGTATGCAAGTTGAGGAACTTCACTACCACCTACGCTGCAGTAACTCGGATGGCCAAGGGGGCGACGACGGTAGAAGAAAAGAAATAAAATCAACCAAACAATCTCAATCAATAGTAGATAAACATCTACTCCAAAAATAAAACATATCAATAGTAGATAAACAACATCTGCTCAATAACATATCAATAGTAGATAAACATCTACTCAATCAATAGTGGACAGGGGCCCACGCCAATCGGGGTTATCCCTGCCACTGTGGGGGCCCATAGCGATCCGAGTACGCGGTAGCATGAAGTGTCCTCCCCTCCCAATGATCTATATGAGTTTACTAGTCAATTACCTATAACATTCGTTTTTAATTCTCAAGTCGTGGACACTCAAGAATCGTCCTATAATGACGAGCCATGGGTACAAGTCATTTGCGAGATATCTCTGGCAAATGTTCTCAATACACATTATGCGCGATACAATAGACAATACTCACACTTGATTGTCCATTGCCAAGATGCAAATAGATTAACATTCAACAAGTTAAATCCACGGTGTCAATAAAGAACATGCGATCAAATCTTAATCTAGAATTCAATCGAGAAAATCAGTACATGTGTGCGCTACTACGAGCCACTAAATCGAGCTAGGCATATACAGTAATCTGGAGTGCACCGTAACAGGCCACTATCTATAATCTGGACATAGAACAATACGTGAACATAAGCATGTACCATGTATATAGAGTGTACAATCATTCTTTAACTATCCAAGGTCATCTAATCATGTTAAGAGTCCATTACAATCGAGAAACAATCAAAAACGGACAAAAACGGGCAAAAACGGACAAAAACAACCTAAAATAGCCTAACCGAATTATCCGGCGGATTATAGCGGATTTCCGGCGGATTTTCCAGATTGAAACAGCAAGTTTTGTGGTGCAAGTTCGGATTTTCCGACGGATTTTCGCGGATTTCCGACGGATTTTCCGAACCGTCACAGAAAGTTGATTTTTGAACTCAAAACTTGTTTCGGCCATAAAAACTTCGTTTTAAATCGAAATTCGGACTTTCAAAAGTCAAAATTGAATAGAATTGAATTTCCAACAACATAGAAGTATTAGTTTTCACAAATTAAAACATTTGATAGATCAAAACTTCAAAATACTCAAAAATCATATCTAGAAACTCAGATCTACGCAATATTATCGGTCAAAACCAAAAGTGCTATATACTAAAGATGTTAACAATTTAGAGGAGCATATTATAGGACAATAAAACTTTAATTTCTATGGAAAACAAAATTATAGCATGGTCATGTCACTTTTGAGCAAGATGTACTTGCCTAGGTTTTAGCAACCGAGCCTAATCTTCCACTCCACCACCAAGAGGGGTTCCGAAACCACACTCTAGGCCTCAAGGCCAAGCCTTCCTAAGCTTGAGGAAGAGGGAAGAGAGTGAAGAGGAAATGGTGAAGGAAAGAAAAGAGAGAGGAGAGAGAAACTCATAGGATATATATAGAAGGGGTGAATTAATCTTAGCCGTTGGATCGTGATCCGTGTCAAATTCTAGATCAATCCTAGCCATTGAAAGAAAACCAATTGTCCATTGGATAATAGAATGCATCTACACTATTCACGAAAATATCTAAATACTATTCATCAAAATATTCAAAACACTATTCATGAAAATATCGGAAACACTATTCACGAAAATATCTGAAATCGAAATATCTAAAATGTGGAAAAATCTGTCCGGGCGACATGCCGTCGGTATACTCCGGTACACCATCGGTATGCCGGCCAAGGAAAATCTATATTTTGGGAAAAATTTTAAAGCGTTCCAAAAACCGAAAAAATACGAAATGCAATACAAAATACGTATCCGTATATAAATACCGATACTGTGAGACGAGTCTCACAACTCTCCACAACTTAGAAAAATTCCGTCCTCGGAATTTCCTAAAGCCAATCGAGCAAAAATACACATGCTAAAATAATGTAAAATCATAACACATTAAAAGAAAACATCCCGTGTACAAGTGATATTGAGATACAGAATTTAAATAAATGCGGAAAAATAAATATATACATATATAATACAAGAAAAGGAGGCATATGAAATAATATACCCCTGAGTCAGTTGAGTAGGGATTCGTCCTCGCTTGCCTACGCTGACTCACAAAGTGGACAAGGGTCAAGTTTCGAAGTAAGTCGGTACCAATGACTTAGTCGAAGACATGACTCTAATCCAGGACGCACCTACGTAGTCGGGATACATGATAGATATCGTATATCACGAGATACGGAGGCAGATGAGTGGTACGAGAAACTCCCGTTCACTCGCCGAATATGTCAAGTCGACCATCGCATTCCGGGTATGAATGGAATGCAAGGCCGTCAAACGGAACCCAAGAGTAAGATAACTGAAGAAATGCTCAAAATCTCACCTACAATCTGACCGCCCTCGGCCAACAGCTCCTGCAAGCTCATATTGAAAGCCTGCCCACGCTTTACGGGTACTCGTATAGTCTGTTGCTGGCTCGGTCCTGCCTGCTGGGCTTGGGCATACTGCGCTGGACGCTGGTGGTGAAATTGCTGGGACTGCGTCGGAAGCGGGCGCTGAACATAGGATCGTGCTGACTCTGTTGGTCCCCTCTGACCCTCAATCACCAATGGCACTGGGGCAACTGATGAAACCTCTGGACGTCTACGAGGACAAGACCCAACCATATGATCAGATGCCCCGCATCCGAGACACTGACCGTTGGCCTTCCTGCACTGGGCCCTGGTATGCCCTAGCTTTCCACAGTAATCACATCCTGGCAGACCTGACTGTCTGGACTGCTGTACTGACGCCACTGTCGGGGCTGATGATACTGTCTGACGAGGAGGTCGATGATCTGGAGTTCTGCTGGGAGCTGGGGCTGAGGACTGAATGGTAATGCCCCTCATAGTCGAGTGTGACCTCTTCTGACCTCCGGTCCTTTCTGCTATCCTCTGACTGGTCATCTCCAAGGATCTGGCTGCTCTCAGTACTGTATCATAGGTGTCATAAAAATGGCCCACCATAAGCTGTTGAAGCTCCAAGTGCAAGCCCTGCTCGAACCTCCGAGCTCTATCACCATCGGAAGCTACCATGTGTGATGCAAATCGACTGAGCCTACTGAACTCTGCCGCATACTGATCCACGGTTCTCGTCTGCTGACGAAGGTTGATGAACTGTTGTTGAAGCTGGAACTTGGCTGAGGTGTGGAAGAACTTCTCCTGGAAGCGCTCCCGAAATGTCTCCCAACTGATAGGCCTAGGAAGACCCATCTCCTGTGCTGCCCACCAGTCGCGGGCAATGTCTGATAACTGCAGCTTCACCACTGCTACCTGATCCTCAGCTGGAGTCCTAGCTGCCTCCAAAATGGCCTCGGTGTCCTGAAGCCAAGAATCAGCTGATACTGCGTCTTCGGTGCGAAGAACTGAGCTGGACGCAGGCGACTAAAGTCGGATGCTGAGTTGTGACCACGACGTCCACTCGCCTCCAAAGCTACTGTAACGCCCTGGCAGAGGGTGTTGTTGGTATGGTCCTGGCCCTGCTGCAACTGCTGGTACAACTGAACCACCTGCTGCTGGATCTGAAGCTGATTCTGATGTGTGTTGTTGTGCCTCCATCATGCCCCGCATCATCGAGTAGGGCATGCTGGTCTACCTGGGCTGGCTGTACTGAAGGGACTGACGGAGCTGGCTGAGCTGACTGAACAGGAACAGACTGAGCTGCCGACGGATGCTGAGATTGTGCGGGATTCTGATTCTCGGAGGAGGGGTCTGATCATGACCTTCCATCTGAGCTGCCTGAGATGGCGGAGCAACTGAACCTTCGAAAGAAGAAGTAGGCGGTGTGTCCCTGAAAGATAAGGACACGGTATCAATAATGGACAGGAATAGAACAAGGATATGTCAATCATGTTTACAGTTCAAGGAAAACGAGAATGCGATAAGCAAAGGGAGATCAAATGAAGACAAATATAGGATTGAGATTTTAACAAGATGAATCCCCCACAAGTCTGAAGACAGACCTGCATGGGCCACCAAAAAACCCTGTCACGCCCCAGAACCAGAATACTGGAAAGTAGGGGCGACAAAGCCAGCTACGTGTATTAGAGTACGCCAGTACCCCAATATACGATAAAAGCTGTCTAGAAGACAAGTGGGAAGACTCTAGCATGCCACTGACGACTCCTATGGTCGAACAAATCCTATCTCAATCCAACAACAACAAGTATCAAGAGTATATCAATATGAAAGTAAAGAGGCGTCCCAAAATACTATATACATGATCATGAAGCTAGTGAATACAAAATGCTACACTAGCAAAGTACCAATATACATGATCACTATATCAGTCTAGATCTAATATAATACATCATGTTGACCGAAGTCTGAGAAAGTCTCAAAATAATAGGGCTAACACATGCCCTAGCTAACACCACCAAAATGAAATGAACCGCAAGTGGTAAGAAGAGGGAACCCACTCGCGAGGAGGAACAACCGCAGATCTAAGCAGGCGGCGGGTCATCCAGAGAAAGGTATGGAGAATCCTCGGGCTCCAGCGGTAAATCTGGCCAAACAAAACCAGTGGGGTCAGGCCCCAAATAGCAAGTACCACAAGGAAGCTCGAGGTGCACGACAAAACCCAACAACACATAACATAATGACAGAAGTAAATAAATACGGGTCGAGACTAGTGCGGTACCAATGCACGTATCTCAAGAATAAAAACTGAATGGAAATACTGAAAATATAGCTATGGAACAGAATAATCCGATGAGCAACAAGGGGTTTAGGAACTACTAGGAATCGGAGCTACAACCCTTAAACCAAACAAGGACCGGGGTTACAGATCTTTTCCCTAGCAGAACTTAGCCTCTGGCCACTCACTGACACAAGAGCATATAAGGTAACACACAATCAAAAGTGCACGGCCAATCATTACCTACGGCTTGCTATCATTAACTAGCTAGGGTTATCACAATCCTAATTACTAGTATGCAAGTTGAGGAACTTCACTACCACCTACGCTGCAGTAACTCGGATGGCCAAGGGGGCGACGACGGTAGAAGAAAAGAAATAAAATCAACCAAACAATCTCAATCAATAGTAGATAAACATCTACTCCAAAAATGAAACATATCAATAGTAGATAAACAACATCTACTCAATAACATATCAATAGTAGATAAACATCTACTCAATCAATAGTGGACAGGGGCCCACGCCAATCGGGGTTATCCCTGCCACTGTGGGGGCCCATAGCGATCCGAGTACGCGGTAGCATGAAGTGTCCTCCCCTCCCAATGATCTATATGAGTTTACTAGTCAATTACCTATAACATTCGTTTTTAATTCTCAAGTCGTGGACACTCAAGAATCGTCCTATAATGACGAGCCATGGGTACAAGTCATTTGCGAGATATCTCTGGCAAATGTTCTCAATACACATTACGCGCGATACAATAGACAATACTCACACTCGATTGTCCATTGCCAAGATGCAAATAGATTAACATTCAACAAGTTAAATCCACGGTGTCAATAAAGAACATGCGATCAAATCTTAATCTAGAATTCAATCGGAAAATCAGTACATGTGTGCGCTACTACGAGCCACTAAATCGAGCTAGGCATATACAGTAATCTGGAGTGCACCGTAACAGGCCATATCTATAATCTGGACATAGAACAATACGTGAACATAAGCATGTACCATGTATATAGAGTGTACAATCATTCTTTAACTATCCAAGGTCATCTAATCATGTTAAGAGTCCATTACAATCGAGAAGAAAACAACAAAACACGAAAAAGACAAAAAAACGGAAAAACACAAAAAACCTCAAAAAAGCAACGGACAAAAACAGCTAAAATAGCCTAACCGGATTATCGGCGGATTATAGCGGATTTCGGCGGATTTTCCGGATTGAAACAGCAAGTTTTGTGGTGCAAGTTCGGATTTTCCGACGGATTTCCGCGGATTTCCGACAGATTTTCCGAACCGTCACAGAAAGTTGATTTTTGAACTCAAAACTTGTTTCGGCCATAAAAACTTCGTTTTAAATCGAAATTCGGACTTTCAAAAGTCAAAATTGAATAGAATTGAATTTCCAACAACATAGAAGTATTAGTTTTCACAAATTAAAACATTTGATAGATCAAAACTTCAAAATACTCAAAAATCATATCTAGAAACTCAGATCTACGCAATATTATCGGTCAAAACCAAAAGTGCTATATACTAAAGATGTTAACAATTTAGAGGAGCATATTATAGGACAATAAAACTTTAATTTCTATGGAAAACAAAATTATAGCATGGTCATGTCACTTTTGAGCAAGATGTACTTGCCTAGGTTTTAGCAACGAGCCTAATCTTCCACTCCACCAAGAGGGGTTCCGAAACCACACTCTAGGCCTCAAGGCCAAGCCTTCCTAAGCTTGAGGAAGAGGGAAGAGGAGTGAAGAGGAAATGGTGAAGGAAAGAAAAGAGAGAGGAGAGAGAACTCATAGGATATATATAGAAGGGGTGAATTAATCTTAGCCGTTGGATCGTGATCCGTGTCAAAATTCTAGATCAATCCTAGCCATTGAAAGAAAACCAATTGTCCATTGGATAATAGAATGCATCTACACTATTCACGAAAATATCTAAATACTATTCATCAAAATATCCAAAACACTATTCATGAAAATATCGGAAACACTATTCACGAAAATATCTGAAATCGAAAATATCTAAAATGTGGAAAAATCTGTCCGGGCGACATGCCGTCGGTATACTCCGGTACACCATCGGTATGCCGGCCAAGAAAAATCTATATTTTGGGAAAAATTTTAAAGCGTTCCAAAAATCGAAAAAATACGAAATGCAATACAAAATACGTATCCGTATATAAATACCGATACTGTGAGACGAGTCTCACAGCACAACGGCGAATAGTATACCTCGGTAGATCCTATCAACAGCAGTGGCTCCGGGGACCACGAACTGTCGCAGCCACAAGGAGAGGAAGCCTACGAGAGCAGCTTCTCGAGACATCTGTCTACCACCTTATCTTATATAAGTATAGATGGGAGTACCCGCATAAATTCACGCCAATCCTCCTTCGACTCATTGTCAACATGCCTTGACCCTTCTATCAATTTCTGGATAGTACTACGGTCAAGTGGTTCAAAAAACCGAGGCTCACAATCTAGGTGTTCTTGCACCTTAACCTCCTGGACATGGCCCAAGAATAGATATACCAGTCATTTGGACAAATAACACGTCCCTTTGCATGACTCTTATATAGAAGGGTGCAAATCATGAAGTGGGCATAACAACTCTTCAAAGACTACACCATCTTCGAGTTTTTCTCGGCTAAAGCGTCCAACTCTTCATTTGTTGGCACATACTCTTCATATGGGTTTTCAACCATTAGTAGATGAGAGATGTATTGCATTTCGTGAAGGACGAAGCCTTTCTCTCCCCGAAGGGTCACAAAAGTACCCGTCCTATCGTTGTATCTTTCCACCAATGTCAAAAACAAATTATAATTGGTGTGAATGCCGCAGGAAGTGGTCCAGATGGGTTCATAAAGCTCTAAATCAAGCAGCTCGTCTCTAAAGTTGTTCAGAGCCCAGACTGAAAGTTGATTCTAGCGTTTGATATCTGAATTCATAAAACCTGTCAATCATATATTTTGCTCCGGATACTTTCTCTCAGCTTTAGCGAACAGGTTTGCGAAGCAGGGTATTATAACTGGAATCAACAGAGCAGAATCCTCAGGTGGCACGCAAATCAGCTTTAGGCCTCTTAAATGGGTGCTATGCTTCTTTAATGAACTGAAGAATATGTCCCTTTTTGGGACCTAATCTATGGCATATCCTCCAACCCTGGCTTGTTAAAAAGGAGTCAGATCCCATGCCATATTTTGAGGATAGCCGGCATGAGCATAAGGGATAGGGACAGGTGTCTCATCATGTCAGTGAGATATATTAGTCTATCTCCGCTCTAATAGACTCGTTTTTCCTGTATCAATTTTGGCTGATAGTCTATCTTGAAAGCTTCGCTAAACAAGAAGGCTGGTTTCTTTGGGGAACTTGATCCAAACTTTTGAGGGATTCACCATTCATCAGATATAATAAAGTCTTGTCATCTTGTGACTTTAGCAAAGCTCTCCTAATTTCAGGAAGATCATATTACGGAAAGGAAACAAGGGATAAGTCTTCCTGATATTCAAACACTTGAAAAGCAGAAGCTAATTCCTCTGCATATGGATCTTCTCTGAGGCCAACTGCAGAAAGAAGAAAAAAGATCAATATCATGAAAGATTAGAAACTTTGAACTCTGTACAAAATATTTAAAAAAGTACGCATACAGTGCAAATTGCGCAAGTGCAAATAGACCCTAAAGGGCATGTGACAAATATCCTAAGTTAGTTATTTTTGCACGAAGTCTCACAGTTCATCAAATTGCACATAGTGGGAAAACATTTCAAACATTTTGCACATATGACAGTTATTGCACATGTAAGATTTTAGCTCACGATGTACTTTTTGTATAGAGGAAAAGTGCACGCTATGTTTGACCAACACTCTGAAAGAGGCGGCGCTATTTGTGAAATTATGCAGCGCCAACCAGGACTCTGAAAGAGATGGTTGGCACTGGCTTTTTGGACCTGCCATCGAATGGCGTTAAGCCGACTATTCGTTGTCTTCTCCGATGATCACCTTCGAGTGCTGGGTTCGCCTCCTCGGGTCTCGCTGACAGTGGCGCATACCGTGGTGCCCTCAACGGAGACGTGCACGGAGGAGCTTCGGCGATTCCCTTGCCTTTGTCAGTAAAAGCTTTTTCTATCTCCTCTCATATATTTATAGGCAAACTTTAAATATAACGGTTGTGCCAATCATGCAAGAAACTCAAGGTCAGTTGAACTTTTGTCATGCGCCAATCACACAGAGCCACTTCTTATTCAAAGTATTTCAAATTTTGAAAATTTTCAAAATTAAAAACTTTGAAGGGGGTCTTGTAGAAGCTTAAATTGTATAAACATTACCATACGCTGTTCATAAGTGGCGCCAAGTCTCAAATCATCAAATGGCACTGGTCATCAAATGGTACTGGTCATCAGATGGTGCTGGTCTTATGTGGCACTGGTGCTACATGGTAAGCTTCCTCGAGAAAGTGAAACAGTTGTCATAATGAATGACAAGACTTCAGTCAAGAAAAATCCTTTCGAATCCCGAGCATGCGACGCTCGAGAAGATTGTGTCAGACTTGGTCATAATGACTGACAGCTGCCTCGCGCTATTTGTCATTTGGCGGAAGGAAATCATTATTTATAAAATGAAGCAGAAGGTGCTAATCATCAAATTGTGCCAGGTGCCACTTGTGAGTTAGCGCCATTTGACTAAATCATCCAGAAGTAGTTAGATGACGTGACGCACATGCCACTAATTTTGAAGAACGTGTGCATGACATTGCCCATGACCAAACGTATCTCTCTCACGGAATGCCACGTATTCACAACAGTTAAACCAACCGTTTGCAAAATTAGATGAATGGCGCACCAATTGTAGTGTGAACCAATCAGGATAACTACTTAACAGTTATCTTAAACTCTATAAATAGAGTTCTAAATCACTTCATAATGATCACTAATGATCATAATCTCCTGAGCAGTTGCGATAGCACTCTCCAAAGGCTTTCGTCTTTGACATCGCATCGTCCAAGGGATAAAGTGATCGTCTTATGATCAGATTCTTATAGTTGTACTTTTCCAGAAATCAAGTTGTACTCATGTAATTTCTTTTTCTTAGTTTGTAAAAGCTTTTATTTTTGCAATCACTAGTCTCGAGTACTCTTGCTCGATGTTAATCCACTATGGCACAAGCTAATTGAGAGCTTGCAATCTCTTACAACATCGTGCATGGCGACGAGCACACGACCGACTCCAGAAGAAAATTTGAAAACTAAAATGTTTTTTAAAAGCCTCTGATACAATTCTTCAACACCAAACTCTAGATTGAAACAGAAACTGTACTGGCTTGGCTAATAGTAGTATAGGCTTGATTTTAAAGTGTAGCTGCAGAAGACACTTAGAAATGAATAAAGAAGAGAAGATTGAATGAATGAGTGATTTGAACATGGAAAAGTTCTTCTATGTTTATAGTATTTTTGTATACCAAATTCGGGCAGAGTTTGGATGCAGAAATTCGCATTCGAACGTTGGATGCTGTCACGCTCCGATCCAAAAAATTGCTCGTCCTTGTATCGATTTATCCGAATCATCGTCATCGTTGGGGCGTAATACCGTATGAGTATGGAGTTGCACTCGTACAAGAGAAGATGACAAGTTCTCAAATGGTTATCTTTGATATTATTATTTTACACAGCGGAAGAAATGGAGTATACAAACAACTATCTTTATTGATAGTTGAACTGAGGTTACAAAGGCATTCAATAGCCCAACAGAATTTGCCAGATTGACTATAATACTCAGGTTCTCTCTTGCCCATAAAGGATTTTACCGTTCCCTACATCATGTCTTTTATATCTCGGCCGCATCAATCATGTTGTAAGTCCAAGCGTTAATGCAGTCGCATGCAATACGCTATGGCATTCCATGCCACAATACGTTTAAGCGAAGCTCCTCGAGCAAACCAATCCCTGAACATGCGAGCAAACTAGTGGGATATTAGTACTTTATCCTCGCTGTACTGATCAAAGACCCACTTTACCTAAATCGACATTAAGTAGATATATTGAATCATGCAACATATAAGTTAGTGATCTTTCTATCATTGCCTTAGATGAGTTTCATGGCATATTCGAAAGTAATAAAACATGTTATCATGGCAAGCATGTTATTTGATTAGCATAAGCAAGCAGGCAACTAATAGCAATCTCGTATTGTTTCGTGACTTCTTACCATCTTCGACGCACTTTCTCTTGCCCTGACGCAAGGTGAATATGCCTATTCCTTTCCTATCATGTTATAGTGCTCTGTGCAGGATCTCTTTTGTTCCTGCACTTTCGGCCCTCCGTTCATTAACTATATGAAGGTCGTTTGCGTATCTGCGCCAGAATGATTAACTTGTTTCTCTTTTCTTTTCTTTTCTCAAATTGCGTAGCCCGACACCTCCATTTTGGGTTGTTGTCCTAATAACCGAAGACATACCATTATTTGCGACTTCTCACATAGATAACCAGTCGTTAGTTGTTAGTCGTCTTACGGATGTGCCCACAAAGATTAATATTCTCCTAGGCCGAATGGTCCCGTATCCCGGGAAAATAACTCATTCGAGGGAATCATATCCACCCATGCACGGGCAATATCTTAAGTCCATTTGACCATAAAAGTGTGTCAAACTCATACAACCAAACATAGTCTTGAGTCAAAAACTCAGCCTTTACGTCGTCTTGTAATTCTCTTTCTTTCAACGTTCTTACTTTTTCTATGTTCTTGCATTCTTTATACGATTTAATTTCTTCGTTTCAATGTTCAATGGCACCATGCCTCAACCCAATGTTCGTCAAATGAATGACCCAAAGGTCCTGAACATTTCCAAGGCACCGTGCCATATTCTACAGTTCGTCACATTCATGCCACAATTGTTCTCTTCGCAACGAAGCTATCTCTTATGATTCTCGTGCACGTACGCATACTTTGGCACAATTGTTCTCTATTCTTCGAGTCGTGTAACGATGGATGCCTCGATACCATAATTCCATATTCTATACCTTAGTGTTCAATGTTCATGGCTCGTGTACTAGCGTACTCGCCTCAATAGTCTTTCAGTGTGCTAGCCTTCTAGCTAGTGCATGAAGGCACGGATGACTCGTGTGCTGAGGTACTTATCGATACAGTTATCCCATGTTCTTACGGCTTGTGCACCGAGATGCTCACCTTTGCGATATTCAATGTTCCATAGCGACTCGTACATTTGATGTACGTTTCATTTCAATTGTTCTATCTAGTGTTCGACATGCTGTAAAACCCCTAAATTTTTGGGAATATTTTTTTTGTTATTTAAAAGACTTTAAAAAAAAATTTATGCAATTTATGATTTTTTTATTAGAAATGACCTTAGCCATTGTTGATTTTTGGAGCACTAGACGACCATGAACTTTGGCACGGAAGATGTAGCAGTGTGCTTTGACCAGTATATTAGCCATGTCATGGGAGGCCAAGCCATAGTTCTGTCCAAACTAGAAAAACTAGGCCAAGTTGTGAATTGACTCATTTAAATTATTTTAATTAAATATTATTTTATATATTGATTTTTAGATAACCCGGTTTGTCCAATTCAGCCCGCACTGGGCCCGAACCAAATTTAAGCCCATGTAGGCATGTGATGGGACCAAGGTGGCCATGTGAACATATTTTATGTACGTGGAAATATTTCCTAAATTTTGTAGAATTTCACATACAATTTCTAATTATTTGAATTATTTGTGCAATTATTGGTATTTTATTTTTTACATAATATTTTACAATATTTGTAAAATATTCTGGGCCCAGATAAGGGTGTGTGGTACAAGTCCACCAAGACCATTTGCTAGTTCTATTTTATTATTATTAATTCTATTTTTGTCATGATTAAATAAGCATATTATTATTCTTAAATTACTATGATTGGTTTTTTTTATATTTATTGTCAAAATAAATTTAATATGTACATGTGTTTAAAAATATAAAAAAATTGGGATAGATAAGATTAATATATGTATTTAGATTTATGGAAATTTTATGGTGTATATTTAGGTTATATATATATATTAATATATAATTATATATATATATATATAATATTATAATATATATATATATAAGATTTGATTTGATGAAAAAAAAGAACAATAAGCAGCTACAACTGTTCCCCACAAGGGGAACAGTATTCTCCCAAACCCGAGCTACCAGGAGAACCCAAATGTCGAGTGTTATTTCAAAAAAATTTATTCAAACAAATTGATTCAATCCTTTGCCAAATCTTTCAAAATTTTGTACCTATCATATCCCAACCCGATTCTCTAACGGATTAACTCAAAATCAAATTCAAATCCAACCCAATCAAGAATTTGGATTTGAATCTAAACCACGCTCGGAAAATCTGATCGAGTATATAAGTATTAGAAAAACCCAACTAAACCTTCATGGAACCACCCGCGCGCCACCTGACTCGCCGTCGACCTTCCACGCGCCTGCCGCGCCCCCGGCGCATAGCCCTGCACCGCCTGCGCGACGGCGGAGGTCGCCGAAGTGCCACTAGGCTACCATAAAATATAGTCTCCCTCTGTTGTCATCTCCGCCAAGCATCCGGAGCTCCTTATGGATTTTGACTTTCGTGTTGACGATTCTGACTGTTGAATTTTACTACATCCCGTACCACCCTCAGGCAAGATACCTTGCCATTATATTCTACTTATTTACTGCCATTTAGCATGCTGATTTAGTTTTATTTTCTACTTATTGTCATTTTCTCCCTTGATATATTTCATGCAATTAACTGTTTAGTTTTATTCCTATTACTTTAATATTATGTATCGACTTAAAGTTAAGAAAGACTGCCCTATGTTGTGATGCATTCAGTGGCCTTAACACATGTGCTACATGAGACACGAGTCTCATATAGGTCTCGGACTTGCGTAGTTGGTTGGCCACCGATACGTGAGGACGTGCGTTAGGAAATAACTGCTAATAGAGTTGCATGCTAAAAGACTTAGCATTTATGAGTTGGCATTGGGCGGAGAGACATGATTGGAAGTTGATTCCACCCTATCTATGGTAGACTCGCTCGCTACTAAGGAACGATAGGTAGACTATATGCTATAGACTCGTTCGATACTGAGGAATAGTATATGGTGTTGTGACTCGCTACTGAGATACTGTACTGCATTAGTATTTTCCGAACTTGACTCGGTAGTCATGCGACCATGAACTGTTCTTAAAATGCATCCCACTTAGAATGGTTAGGCGACCTTTATCCGAAGGTGTATGTACTTTTCCATATGGTTGTGTATTATACCGTTCATGGCTTGGAACAGTATTTTGTCACAAACTAGTGTGCCACACCTTGTCCTTGTTTGGTTGTAGGTGTGGTTCACTGCTTCGATGATAAAGTACTGAACCATGTTATGATGCGGATTATTGTGAGCAGTTTATATTCAGTTTATATGGCATGTTTATCTATATCTTGTTATGTCCTGCTAAGGACCTGGTGATCTCTCCAGGTGTAGATGGTCAGGATTGCCCCAGAAGTACGGACTCGATTTAGCTCCTTCATTTTCTACCGAGGATATCTTACCCTCTGACGATGCCTGATCCTTTCCTTACTTGTATCTTTCATTTATTTTGGAGGTTGGACTCCAGTATCTTAGATATTCATAGCTGTTTGGTAGTGGATTTGCCACCGACTATCTATCTTTTGACTATTTATTTGATACTATCTGGACTATCATTTCTCTTGTGATTTTGTGGATGAGATGTAGTTATTGTGATTGTCCTGTGAATCACAGCTTATGTATGTGTACGAGAATTCCACATATTGGAGTATTCTTCGTATTCATGCAGCTGGCATGTTTCGTATGCCTGGTCCTACGTATTTTGGGACTGGGCGTTATATGTTTTTGTGGTGGCCCATGCAAGTCAGAGCATATCGTATCGGCTACATAACTGTACTGATACGAGCCTGCATATAGGATTAGAAATTAGGAATCTCATCCACATGTTCAATACCTCCCTTGATTCCTCTTCAAACTCTCATTGACTGCTTGACTTGCATCTAGCTTAAAATTGTTCTAACAATATTTTTATATCTCGTGCCAGAAAATGAATCCTCAGAGCGGTAATGTTGCCCCACTTGCCATTACATCAGGTAACTCGACAGCCCAAGAGGAGCAAATTCACTCACAACATCCTATAATAACCTCAACCATACCTTCTCAGCCAGACCAGACGACCCCACCTACTCACCAGCATCCCCAAGCCTCTGAACCCAGTTAGTTCAGCCTGTTCAGCAGACCCCTGACCCTAGGGAGGGTATCTACCACCCCTTTATCAGAATCTACCTCAAGCTGGACCGCAGATGCCTATGCCCCCGATTGATGGAGATGATACCAATCGGTTCCTTTAATTTATTGCGGGCTCAGTGGCAACAAAATGAGCTATTGAGACAAGACGTGATGGTCCCACTTAATAGACCCCTATCTCCACCACAGCCCAAGTACCAGCACCTCTACCAAGGCCCCATTCATACGTAGAAAGTATTTCAGATTTCACCCAAATGAAGCCGAAGACTTTCAAAGGTACGAAGGCCCACTAGAAGTTTTTTTATAGCTTATTAGCACAGAGAAGAAGTTAAGGGCATCACAGTTGCCTAAAAAGATTGGATGACCGTATTTGATTTATTACTCGAGGATAATGCTCATCATTGGTGGAAGGCGGAGAAGAGGCGCTTGGGTACCAATCAGTCATATGGGAAGAGTTCTACAAACTCTTCAACGAGAGGTACTTTCCAATCGCTGCTCGGAATGTACTGTATGATCAGTTCCTCCACCTCAAACAAGGCGACAAGTCTGTTGACGAGTATGATACAGAATTTAGCCGGCTGAGCAGATTTGTCGAGGGATTGATACCGACAGAGAAAGAGAAGGCAAAAAGGTTTCATGGATTAAGGCCCGAGCTTAAAGCACACACCACTGTACAATCCAGAATTTTGCACGTCGTAGTATTAGAAGAAGCT